>CAJHQQ010000806.1:0-140203 GCA_905132885.1 Moricandia moricandioides | reverse complement strand
TTTGATTAGGATAGAGTAAAATCCTTTATCAATCTGGTCTAAGTACAATTTGACTTGACCAGCCGTGCAACAATCAGACAAGAACATTCACAGCCAATCACTAGTAAGTTAAACCAAACCGAGAGGCCACAATGTGTACCTCAACGACTAACCCAAAGTTCCCGGAATAGATCCAGGTACCTTAGGCCATCCGCTTAGGTACACATATCCTATTAGGTACAACACAAGGCTTTTCAACCCTACTAAGTAATACCAAATAGTTAGTTCGTCCGTACAAGGACTAATATCATATAGAACTCGTACTTAAAGAAACATTCTTTAATACATTATATAATATTCTTTCAAAAGCATCTTACAAAATATTAATGATTAACCTCGAGGTTTTCGGTCAACAAAATTTATACATAGGATATATCAAAACTAATTTGCAAGGATAATAAAACTACCGCTGGCTAATGTTGTTCCTTCCCGTCCTAGAGTAAAGGTCTCCCGCCTACTGGTTACCTGCATCAAAAATGAGTCATGAGTAACTAGTTTACTCAATGAGTTTAATCCAGCACCCCCAACACATATTGATAATATCCTGAGCAATCAACACCACTTGAATGCAGTGGAAATATATGCCAAACTTATTATATATATAAGGCCTATCATTCCATCGATGTGAATCATATCTTAAACATCACCTCCATGTCACCCGCCATTCACTCATATATCAATACACTATATATATATATACTAGACCCGATAAACCACAAAGGCTAACCGAGAGTAGTGAATTAGCATTACAATTATCCTCGTACGTCCTTATGAACATTCGAGACTGCATCGTCATGCAGTACACGGCCTCCAGGGTGCTACCCCATCATCGTGTCTTCATGACCTTGTTTCATTCGCATGACCAAGTCACGGTAATGCGGGACTTTAGGGAGACTGAATATGATAACACTTGACATGATTCATACTCACATACTTAATAATATACTTGTTATTAGTACTTGAGAACAAGTAATAAGGATCAGGATAGACCTCAAATAATAATTCATAATATTTCTTAAGTGTTTATAATATGTAAACACTTCGCAGTTTAATATAGTTCAAGAGACTTACTTATGTATCACCCATAATCATTTATTTTTACTCATGAAAACCTCATTCATAACTCATCAGTCATCTATATAGACTCACCTTTGAATCCATGAGATTAGCTAAGGAAGACTACACACGATCTCAAGCTAATCACACTCCACTTCCGGTACACTTCATATTCAGAACAATCACATGGACGAGTCCGGCTGATCTTACCACTCTCCTTGACCATCTGAATTCAAACCAAGAGACTAAATGGCTCCAAGCATCGACTGGAATGCTAGCTTAACTCCTAAACCAAGTACTGAGAGTACACGGTTCAGTGCATGGGATCAAATGGATGCTTAATTCTTCACTCGTCCACTGTCCTAGAACAGAACAGTTCGGATCATAGGATCATTAGTCCAACAAAATAGTTCTAGGCTAAAAACTTCATTAAGCTTGGTCAGTTCAGCTCTGCTCATAACAATTCAGTTCAACTCAGATTAGATGAGTACATGACAATATCGGACAATAGAAAGCTTGGCTCAGATCAGTTCAAGACAAGATAAAATCGGTTCGGTTCAGAACATTACTAATCCAACAGTTGGGTCCAAGTTAAACAATTTAAATCAACTTAGTTCAAGATCGGTTCTACTCATCCTTGATCATATCAGATCGCTTCAGAAAATTTGGATTCAGGACAAGATAATTTCATTTCGTATTAGGTCTGAACAGTTCACATCAGTTTAGCTAGCGGTTCAAAGAGATATATCGAAACCGAAACTAAACAAGACTGAGCCGTAAAACAAATTAAACAACTGATCCGACCGCGACCAAGACCCTAGCTAAACATGATCCAGTTCTGATGAGATACTGACTGAGGCATGGTGATGAAGCTTACCCAAAATCCAAACGGTTAGTAGGACTCAGATGGTTCTCTTCTTAAAGATTAGCTCACTGCTGGCCTATTTTCAAAGGCACATCAAGCTCCTGTTCAGATCAGAAACAGAACAAGAGCTAGGGTTTAATCTGGATATCTCACCTTCTTTTCTTCCACACAGACACAGGCTGAGCAAGGTTTGAAAGAAACTCGTCCAAGGTCCTTATTAATTTTTTATCGGATTTTTCTCTTCTTCTTTCTCACTGATTTTCTCTAAATTTTGCTCTGGTTTTTCTTTCTGTTTCAGAACGTCCAGGAGGAGATATGATGGTATTTTATACCATATGTGGTTTCTTCAGCTCATGGTTTACTTAACACAAAGCAGGGCTGAGAGTGGACAGGTGGAGAGCTGCTTCATCACTCCCAGCAGCCAAGCAGCTTTCCTTTCCTCCACATGAAGAAAGCTTCACATGCAGTGGGGAATCTCTATAAATATCCCTTGAATCTACCCTAGAGAAATCCAAAAAAATGAAAGAATCACTGGAAGGTTCCACTCTCAGGTTCAACTTCTCTACCATAGCTCTGGGTATGATACTCACTGACGATCCGGTCTCGCATAGGCATTAAGAAACTTGTGGATTTTGATAAGACATGGCATCACAAACTTTCAAGTTCGCTTTTCTTCTTCAGAATGATCCTCGGCTTTTTCCTAGGATGACCCTCGGTAGCCTTATCAACCATCATAAGTTCTGATGTATCCATCTCCTGCTCTGGAGTAGTCTTATTGAAGACCTTTGGCTAATAAACTCGTTTTGTTACTGGGTACCATCGATCGATTTTACGATCTCTGTGACGAGCGATGTTGGAAGATTTTCTCGATTCCGCCAACTCCACAGAGACCGTCGATCGATTCATAGTGTCTTGTGTTGATCGATTCCTTTGCAAAATTCCTGCCTAACGAACTCGAATTTCCTATACGGAACCCTTCCTCTTGTGGCCTTCCTTTCTTGACTTCTACCCAAAAATCATCATCAATCACAACATTGACGTGATGTTCCTGTACAGACTCTTCATTCTCCCTAACCATAGCCTCGTATCTCGTAAGGGCTTCAGTTGTCCGAGTCACCTGATTCTCCAGCTCCCCCACACGGTTGTCGAGATCTTCGATTTTTGTGTTTAGGTGGAGGTACATGACATCTATCTTTCGATTGAAATCCACAGTCATCTTTTGCTGTCCCTCCAGTACTTTGTCAAACATAAATTTAATCCATGGTCTTGTGATTAGCCTTGAAATCTCCATGCTTCTAGCAGCTTGGGTTTTAGCTTTAGGTTGAGCTATTTCAGCGTCTGCTTCTTCTTCTGCTTCTTTATCAGGGATTACAACCTCCTGATCGTCTATCTTTTGACCTGCTGCATTACGCAGATAACTGTTGAGGTCATGCAAGTCCCCATTCTCATTCTGAACCACTACTATAGGCGCAACCATCTGAATTCGTCTGTTGTCGTCGATCGATGCGGGTGAGATGCTGTCGATCGATTATGAGTGATCAATGTCGGTCGATGCTAGAGTTCTGATATCGGTCAATGCCGTCCGTAAAGAAGTGTCGGTTGACGGTGAATAGACGCCGTCAATCGATGCTTGTTTTCTTTCTTTGCGGATCCTACGTTCAAGTTTATGTGGGTCTGAGAATAGTAACTCTTTTCTTTTATTTCTCATGGTACTCTTTTGCATGCACCTATAAAGCAAAGAAAAAGATAAATTTAGTAACTTTGATAGTAAAAGCAAAGCTAGACTAAATCCTAGAAATTAAATCTAATGGCGATCAATATTCCCCGGAAACGGCGCCAAATTTGACATGAGTATGTTTTTATTGTTCTAGCAGGGTATAAATAGCCTAAAAATAAACTATCAAATTAACCCTTAATCCTAAACACAAAATAATACTCTTGCCATGATAGATAAGGTGTAGTACTTACGGATCGAATCCACAAAGAACAATGGCACACAATAGATTTCTTATTTCTAAAGACTAAATCTAGGTAATTATATATATTGGTAACAAGTAATCAATTTAAGGAAATATTCCTTATTAGAAGATATAAATGCAATATGGAAATATGTTAATAGTGTAAATATGAAAATATGATAAATACTAACTAGATGCAAATGTAAATATGCTAGATCTAGGGTTTCAAGCTCAATGAATTATAGGGAATAAGAAGCACAAATGTGTAAATATTCTAGAACTCAAATATTAACTATTCTGACCCTTTTAACTCCAACTCTCGTATGCGAGCAAAAGGAAAGACCATCGATCGACGACTAAGGCCTGATGTCGATCAATGGTGAAATCAGAAGGAAGTGTGAACGAGATTTGATATGTTCACATGGCTAATTAGACCAGCTCTCTCATTCGCGTAACAACCTAGTTCAATAGAGTCTATTCTGGCACAGAACCTATTGTCGTAGTCGTCCATGTCCTACTTTCGAGATCCTAGTTAGCTACTCTACAATGCAAGCATTAAGCACAACTCAACTGATGGATATTAACTAAACCATGCAATCCTACTTTTGGGCTAATTCATTTTTGCTATCATTCAACCCTAAATCTAGTTGAGAACTACTCAGACATAAGTAAATTAAGAACAATAGTCTGAATATATTGCACAGATAAAATACTGGGGTTCCAATACAAATCTCCATAAGGAGTTATGAATCTTCTCCCTAAATAAATCTTAAAACTATAATGGAATGCTGGCACACCGTGCTCTCTCTTCTCGTGTAATTAATAAAGTATAAATATGAAAACCCTAAAATCTAGGTCAAACCTCGTCTAGGGTAATCTTGTAATCTTGTGTCTTGTCTCTAACTTGGGCTTGAAATCGGCTGTCGGCGATTTTGACGTCGATTGATGGCAGATGTGTAACATCAATCGACCTTGGTTATGTAACATTGGTCGACTCCAAGGTTGTGTCACCGATCGATGGCAATCTTGTACTTTGACTCCCTAAATGATCAGCTATGGATTCTTCTCTTCTAAATACTCCAAAAGCTCCAAGTATCTCCATATATCTCTAAAACGTACCTGGACCTGTAAAGACCTTAAAACATAGACTAGACACACATAATAGACCCTAAATGGAGCCTATAACTGGTAATAAATAGGCTATATCAGTTTCCAAGGAAGAGAGTGTCTGAGGATGCCTTGCCTTCCTATTTTGATCCCAAGATCTTACGCGTTCGAGATGGCAAAATTGTTCTTAAGGTCGAGATGGCAAAATTTTTCTTAAGGTCGAGTTCATACCGCATTCCATTGAACCTTAAGAAGTCGCCGAGTATTGGTCCGCCACTTGTTGTCTGGAATCACCTCCACCTGAGACGTGGTGCCCGATGAGACCTCGCTCTTGAGGAGTCTTGGATGGGCCAAGTAAGAGCATTTACCCCTTTCTCGACACCATCCAACGTTTCTGCCAAGTTCCAGAGGAGGTGGAGTTTTGGATACCAAGGCATGGGGAAAGCGTTGATGCTCCCACTCGTGGTTACTTTACGTGTTATGAGATGCATATTTTGAGTTGTCGCTTGTGGTTACCTATCCCGGAGATCATTATTCAAATCTTGGATCAGTTTCAGCTATCAATAAGTCAGTTTTCTCCTTGCGGTCTGTGGCATCTCGTTTGGGATCCTAGTTTTGAGTTTCGAGCGAGGGATGACTCTCAGTGCCGATTACCTCAAGGATTTTCTGTTTCCGCAAGACACGGGAGTGCATCTCACGTATTGCCTTAAGCCTAGTCCACATATGGCTATGATCAAGGGGCTTACTTCTAACTTTCACGGCTGGTAGAACTACAATTTTTCATCCGTATAAACAATGCCTTCGGTTATCCTTTGTTTTGTCGATATTCGAACATGTACTTGTTTCTTTATTTTGCAGTTTATAATCCTATTCCCCACTTCCCGTAGACGTGGCTACTGTTAGAGTTATTCTTTGTGGTGGTACATTCTATTGGGGTTACTTCTCTCCGAAACGAGTTAGTGGGGCGTTTTCATATCATCAATATCAAGCTCAGCCTCACAAGTTAGTGGAAGAAGACTCGGATCCCACCATCGACGAATTCATTCCATACGACTTTCCCATAGTGATGGAGAGGAAAAGGTCTCCCAATAACAAGCAAGTTGCCGTTGATGAAGACAATGTTGTCGATGATGGGATTGAGTTGCCTGAGGATGATTGGTTCTAAAACATTCTTCCCGGGAGCGGAAGTGGTACCAGTCAAAACCCACCGTTGTTGTTTGGAGCCAGAGGCCCTGAGCTTGACGTGTTCTTTGCCTTGTTTGATGTTCCTTTGGATCAATCTGCGGCTGATAACGAGCCTTCTGGATTGGGGGAGTTTATGGATGTTCCCGGTTATGCATGGGAGTTTTTTTCGTACTTAGTTACTCTTGTTGCTAAGTTCTTTTCTAACCTCCTCTTTTTTTAAAAAAAAAATTATTTCTAGGGACGTCATATGATGAATGAAGCCCTTACTAAGAGTTGTTTGGAGGCGCGGACGGTTAACTTTAGGGTTAAGTAGGCCGAGAAAGAACTTGCTCATTTGAAGACAGAGGCTGAGGCACGTCTTCTTTGTGAGAATGATCTGGCGTTGAAGCAAGCCTCCAAGCTTCGTCGTGCACATAGGAATGGGCGGAGGGAGGTAGCCGCGATCCTAAACAATTGCTCGGTTCAGTCTTTGTTTGAATTTGAAGAGTTGAGGATGACATAGAAGTCCTTCGGCGACAACGGTGAGTGACGAGGATCCGTGGGCCTTTTGTGGCGTACACAGACCGACGTCTACAACTATGACGCCGAGATGGCAAAGATGTTGACGCACATGGGAAACTATGCAAGCGCGGAGCCGATGATTTCTCAGATTAAAGGGAGACTCTGGGAGCACTGAGCCACGTTTCTCGTCTCACTGGGTACGAAGGAGGTTTGACCTTCCGTTCCGGGTGAGGATGGCGAGGTAGATCAACCTCCATTCCCGTTCGGTGTTAGTGATTACTCGATGAGATCGATGTCGGGTAACTTTGTGTTAAACCCGTGAATGGTGTTTGTATTTGAGGGGAGCATGTTCCCTATCTATGTTATGTTTATTGGTATGTATCGCACTCGCCCCTTGGGGATTTTGAATATATTTCAGTTTCATATCCTTTCTTTTACGGACAAAGCGTCAATGGAAACGAGAGCGTGTGAGTGTGTTCCTCATTTCCCGTCTTCTAGTTGATCGTGATACTCATAGTTGTGTTAAGATGGAGAATTTTGAGATTTAGGATTTTGAAGAAGTTAATGAACGTCCAAGTATCAACGAAGAAGCAAATTTTTGTATCTTGTATCAATGATACTATGCCTTTGAGAGTTAAGAGGGGAGTTAAGGCAAGACCTAGGTTTATTTTCGTGCTTATAGTATGTGACACGGGTGTGTTTATTGTTCTAGAAGGGTATAAATATTCTAAACACTTAACTATCAAATTAACCCTTAATCCTAACACAAAAAACAATACTCTTGTCAAAAGAGATCATGTGTAGTACTTGGGGATCGAATCCACAGAGAACAATGACACACAATAAATTTCTTATTTCTAAAGATTAAGCTAGGTGTTTATATATATTGGTAACAAGTAATCAGTGTAAGGAAATATTCTTTATTGGAAGGTGTAGATGCAATATGGAAATATGGTAATAGTGTGAATTTGGAAATATGATAATAGACTAAGTAAATGCAAATGTAAAGATGCTACATCTAAAGTTTCAAACTCAATGAATTATAGGGAATAAGAAACAAAGATATGTGAATATTCTCGAACTCAAAAATATTAACTATTATGACCATTTTAACTCCAACTCTCCTATGCGAGCAAAAGGAAAGACCATCGATCGACGACTAAGGCCTAATGTCGATCGACGGTGAAATCAGAAGGATGTGTGAACGAGATTGATATGTTCACCAAGCTAATTCGACCAGCTCTCGCATGCACCTAACGACCTAGTTCAATGGACTCTATTCTAGCACAGAACCTACTCTCGTAGTCGTCCATGTCCTACTTTCGAGATCCTAGTTAGCTACTCTAGAATACAAGCATTAAGCACAACTCAATTGATGGATATTAACTTAACCTAGCAATTCTAGTTTTGGGCTAATCCATGGTTGCTATCATGCAACCCTAAATCTAGTTGATAACTACTCGGAGATAATCAAAGAAAGAATAATATTCTGAATATAAAGCATAGATAAAATATTACGATTTCAATACAAATCTCCCTAGGGAGTTATGAAACTTCTCCCCTAAATAAATCATAAAACTATAATGGAGTGCTGGTGCACACAATCTGCCGCTGGCACACTGTCTTTTCTCTTTGGTGTAATAGATAAAGTATAAATATAAAACCCTAAAATCTAGGTCAAAACTCGTCCAGGGGTAATCTTGTAATGTTGTGTATTGTCTATAACTTGGGCTTGAGATCGATTGTCTGCGATTTGGACGTCCATCGATGGCAAATGTTCAACATCAATCGACCTTGGTCTTGTAGCATTGGTTGACGCCAAGGTTGTGTCGTCGATCGATGTCAACCTTGTACTTCGACTCTCTAAATGATCACCTACGGATTCTTCTCTTCTAAATGCTCCAAAAGCTACAAGTATCTCCATATATCTCCAAAACGTACATGGACCTATAAAAACCTTAAAACACAGCCTATACACACATATAGACCCTAAATAAAGCCTATAACATGGGCCTAAAACTGGTAATAAATAGGGTATATCAACTCCCCCAGACTTAACCTTTTGCTTGTCCTCAAGCAAACAAGCCTACGAAAGAGGTTTTGAAAAGCGAAGACTCACATAAGGTCTAAGTATAACTGTCACCTTAATTTATTGCAGCCACATCCTATCAAGTCAATCGCAGGGAAACTTTATATACCATTTCCTAGTATAGCAACCAAATCCATTCTACCAACATCTTAGCGAATACTAGTTTGACTCACCGCTCTACTGATTTCATTTCTTTGCATAAAATAAAAGTGTATGCTATACCTTGGGAGTATTGATCAAAAGATTTATGGACTCTTGCATCTGCAAGTATCTAAACACACATGTAGTCTTCTCTAATTCATTTCCTCTCTCTCTTCTCACTTCTCTCAGTCAATGTCTCCCTTCTTTTGAGGGTATCATTTTATTTTTTTAATTGGCTAAGATATTTTGGACATGCTTCCATGAATCAAGCCCTAATGGTTTTTGCCACCAGATCCTATTCACTTCTTTTTGACATTTATCTCTTTCTAGGATCATATGAATCAAGCTTTAATGGTTGTAGTCACCAAATCCTGTTTGATTCCTTTTTTAAATTTGAAGGGGAGAGAGTGGGGAATCAGAAGCACACACAATTTTACCTTTCAAAATTGCAGAAGGAATCCGATCCAGTGTATACCAAATCCCAAAGCAAGCAAATAATGTCAGGATTAGTGTTGGAAATCAGCTTTGGTTCCTTAAAACTTTCTAAGCAAATGTGATATAGTGGCAGGATTATCCACTTTGGTATCTTTAGTAATATTTGCAAACAACATTCTAAGAATGATGCTAAAGTGTGGTTAGTCAATAGTAAATATTGATCATAGATCTCTTCCTCACTCAATAATTTTTTTTGAAAAACTTATATATAGATAGTTAATAAAACTCAAAAACAATAAAATGACATTAGGGAACCTCCCACAGACTTAAATTACATTGTCCCTAGTGTAATCCACCCCGGGTTGGTTAGGAAAAATGAAATCATAAGTAAATAGCTTAAGAGAGAAACTCGATACGAGACTCTGTAAAAGAGTGTCAATTGATGGCAAATGGATGGTGTCGACCGATGGTCATGATCCATGGTCGATCGATGTTTATTCTTTAGTGTCGATTGTTGATACATTGGAAGTTTCTACTTTGTTCTTACTAAACAGTGGGTTGCCTCCCACTCAGCGCTTAGTTTTAGTCATAAGCTCGACGTATTGAACTTTCTTACTAGAATGGAGGTGGATCAACACTTGGAAAACTAGTTTCTACTTCTTCTTTGATTTTTTGAAACCATGTACCAACGAAGTTTCTCATTGCTTCATGTCCTCTGGCTTTCTCATTCTTTATGATCTCCTTAGTAACCTCTACTGATCTATTCTCCTTTGTAGATTCTTAATATTACGTTGTAGCAATCTAAGTATTGCAGCTGTAGTCTCTGACATATCCTCCAATTGCTGAGAAATACCTCCTTCATCAGGTTCCGAAAAAAGCAATCTCATTGAACCTGTCTTCTAATTGTATTTCTGCTGCATACTTCTGTCTGTTGAAATCAGTATCGATCGATGGCATGATGCCGCTGTCGATCAATGTCACTCTATCTGGTCCACTCGCATGCTGTCTTTGAACAATATCCAAATCTTGCTTCATCTCATCCATGTGTGTAGTCAAACCGGTGAAGGCACTTATCTATCGGATAGTACACTTCATCAAGCCTCCTTTAGAAATCATCCAATGAAATCTCTTGAGCTTTGTAGATCTCATGCACAATATCTTCAATCTCTGCTCTGCTGTATTTTTCTTGCTTCTTCATGGACATACCGATCTTTGCTGCATGTTCATGTAAACATATGTAGATGTACTCAGTTCTCTCTAGAACCGTTCTCATGTCGTCTTCTTGCACATTAATAACTCTTCCGTCTATAGCTCATGCATTACCATTCTCATATCTCTAGATGCCATACTCATCGTTCTTTTCCCAATTGAAAAGTCTTTTGCCATCAGCATCATAAGCTCTCGTTCGATACTCTAAGCGATCGTCTATCAATAGTGGATTTATCCAACCGGTCGATGCTGGATTTTCTGAAATAAAAGGGTTAGATGTACAAAACTCATGGACTCCGGGAATGGTGGTATCGATCGATGCATGCTTGTTGTCGTCGATTTATGTTTGATTGTGGATCAGCTTATGCTTCTGCTTCTTGTTGTCGATCGATGTAGGTGCCTGGGCGTCGATCGATGTCGGTGCATGTGCGTCGATTGATGGCTGTTGCGTTTGTCCAAATAAATTTCTTGATCCATTAGCCATAACAAGGGCTTCAACTACATCATCCTTAGGTAGATTTAGAATTCTCCCATAAAGATCTCGTGCCGGTCCTTCTGTATCTCTGAAAATTTCAAACTCATATGGTCTGAGATAACCATCTTCTGTAGGTTCTGATCCAAGTAATTGTTCTAGTTTTTGTTTGATGTCGTTCGATGGAAAAGATATACCGACGATCGGTGCTCGATTACCCACTTTCGTATTCATTACCCAACCAGCTTCTTCCAGTGCCAGGCCGCAAGAATCAATCAGTTCTCCCTCTCTGTAATCTGCATCGTATTCTTCGTAAGCTCCATTGTATCCTTGGAATGCCTGATTGTTGTCGATCGATGGTGTATGTTGATTATCGATTGATTCTCGATAATCAGACTGGTGGGCAAAAAGATTTCCAGCTCCATTGGCCATTGCAAGTATATCTGCGACATCTTCCTTCGTGACATGTAGAATTCTACCATCCATAGCTCTTGCGTGACCATCTGAATCTCTCATAATACCAACTCATCTGGTTGTAGATAACCATATTCCCTTTCGTGTTCTGCTGTTGAATCTAGTTCGGTCTCTGCTTCATTCCTAGTATCGATCGATGGTGTATGTTACAGTTGATCGATGTCAAGTTCCAAAGTTGATGGGAAACATGAAAAACACCAGCCTATGCCGTAGCAATCCCTCGGTGTTCGATCATCTCTTCTTCTTTGTAATCTTCATTGTACTCGAGGTAGGCTGGGTTGTAACCAAAATCTGCATAGTAGGTGTTTATTGGTTCTGAAGTTTGAGTGTCAATCAATTTAATAGGGTGGCTGTCGATCGATTGTTGAACTGTAAGTCCGTCGATCGATTGTCTGGGTTGGGTATCAATCGATGCTCCTTCTTCCGATTCCTCATTGAACTCGTAATCGCAGAAGCATGTGGCCACAATCTCTGCATTATTGCACAATTCAATCAGAGTAGCCTTGTTCATATTCTTGACAAGTTCATAAAAAATATTTTAATCAATTAGAGATAGATACAACATATTTAACTTCATATCACATATAGCTCCCATTGTAGCCATGAATGCTCTCCCAAGTAGTAGCTAAGAGTTCCAATATATCTTGATGTCCATCACATGAAAGTTTATTGGGACTAAGGTATTGTTGATCTGCACTTGACCATCTTTTAACATTCCTACTGAGTTCACTCTTGAGCAGTATATTAATGTGAAAGAATTGTTGAAGGGTTCTACTTTCAGGTTCAGCTCATCTGCCATAGACTTTGGCATAATGCTCACTGATGATCCAATGTCACAAAGGGCGTTGGGATATTTGTTTCCTTTGATGAAGCATGGAACCACGGATTTTCCAGGATCACTTTTCTTCTTCAGACAGGTCTTCTGCTTCATTTTCTCTCTGAGCTGATTGAACATGATCTCTATATCATTATCTGTCTCCCTTGTTTCCTTGAAAAACATCCACAATCTATGAGTATAATAATCTTGATCAAAAGAAATATCTAGAGAAATTTTAAAAACTCTTTTAGCAAAGCTATCCATCTCCTTTTCATTGGTTTCTCTGCGTTGATGTTTGGGGATCTTTTGCCTCCTCTTTGAGTGTCCCTCATTTTCTATATCAAGATCCATAGCTTCAGATGCGTCTGTATTCTGTTCTGAAACTGTCACGGTCGGACATACAATCAAACTTGCATTGAGGTTCGGCAGTCGAACTGGGGTTCTCTCCTGTCGATCGATGCTGAGTGTAACTGTCGATCGATTCTTTTATCACTCTGTCAATGGATGTCATGAGACCGGTGTCGATCAATTTTATTCAGTTCACATGAAGCCACTGATTCTCTAGGCTTCACCATCGATTGATTCACACTTATTTGTGTCGATCGATGCAAATGACAAGTGCCGAGTGATATGGAATTTTCCACACGAAAAGCTCTTCTTTGGGGCTTCTATCTCTTGACTTCCTGCCAAAAATCATCATCAATCAATGCAATGACGTGGTGCTTTTCTCCTGCCTCGATTTTCTCCTTAATCAAGCTCTCATGCCACTTAATGGTTTCACTTGTTTGCATCACTTAATTCTCCAATTTCTTCACATGAGTGTTGAGGTTTTCGAACTTGGTATTGAGGTTGAGGTACAAACCATCTATCTTTCCATTGAAATCGACAGTCATCTTTTGTTATCCCTCTAAAACTATATCAACCATTGCTTCAATCTTGCTTTCCTGACCTTCTCGAGGAGAATTCTGGTAGTAGGAAGATCCATAAGTCCTGTTGTTGGTGAAGGGATTTCACTGTGAACTATGATTAAAGTTACTCCTTTGACCAGTACCATAGGAGTTCCTGTTGAAACATGGATTCCCTTGTCTCTGGGAACCATTCCCATCAATGTAGTTTACATCATGTTCTTTAGTCTCATCTTCTCTAGACTCAATTGCTTCTACTTCTGCAAAAGTAAATTGCTTCTTGAGCAATTTCTGAACACTATCCAGTTTTGCCTTGACCTCTTTAATCTGCTCCTTGCTCATAGCTAGAGCTGATTTCCTTCTCTCAAAATTTGTCTTCTTGGTACTACTACTAGATTCCAAATTCTTAATCAATCTTGTAGCTTCTTCAGGGCTCCTGGTGCTGAAATTTCCCTTACTAGTTGTGTCCAAAGCCATCTGATACTGTAATCCAATACTTCTGAAGAAAGTGCTAAGAAGTTGAACTTCATTGAACCCGTGATGTGGACAGTGTCTCTGGTATGACTTGAATCAGATGCATGAGTTTCTGAAAGACTCTGAAGGTTCTTGTGAAAAAGTAGCAATATTGCTCCTCAGATCTTCTGCTCTCGCGTAATCAAAGAAGTTACGCAAGAAAGCGTTCTTGATGTCAGTCCAGGATGTTAAGGATAACTTACTAAAGAGATAGTCCACAGAGATTCCATTGGATTTAATAGCAGTCACTAGATCCTCAAATTGCTCCAGATGATCCATAGGGTGCTCATGTCGCAACACATGGTAAGGTGTCTGAGCAGCTTGGGCGTTAGTTTCCGGTTGAGCTAATGAAGCGTCTGCTTCTGCTTCTGTATGAGGGATTACAGCCCCCTTATTGTCTATCTTTTGACCTGCTGCATTATGCAGATGACCTTTGAGGTCATGCAAGTCTCCATTCTTATTCTAAAGCACTACTATAGGCGCAACCATCTGAACTCGTCTGCTGGTGTCGATCGACTCGGGTGAGATGCTGTCAATCGATGTTGAGTGATCAATGTCGGTCGATGCTAGAGTTCTGATGACGGTCGATGCTGTCGGTAAAGACGTGTCGGTCGACGCTGAGTAGATGCCATCGATTGATGCTTGTCATCTTTCTTTGAGAATCGTAGGTTCGAGTTTCTATGGGTCTGATAATAGTAATATTCTTGTCCTTTTTTTTTCTCCTGGTGCTCTTTTGCATGCACCTGAAAAACAAAGAAAAAGAAAAATTAGTAGCTTGAAATTTAAAACAAACCTAGACTAAATCCTAGAAATTAAATCTAATGGTGATCAATGCTACCCGACAACGGCGCCAAATTTGACACGGGTGTGTTTATTGTTCTAGTAGGGTATAAATATCATAAACAATTAACTATTAAATTAACCCTTAATCCTAACACACAAAACATTACTCTTGCCAAGAGAGATCAGGTGTAGTATTTGGAGATCGAATCCACAGAGAACAATGGCACACAATAGATTTCTTATTTCTAAAGATTAAGCTAGGTGATTGTATATATTGGTAAGAAGTAATCAGTTTAAGGAAATATTCTTTATTGGAAGGTGTAGATGCAATATGGAAATATGCTAATAGTGTGAATATGTATATATAATAATAGACTAACTAAATGCAAATGTAAATATGCTAGATCTAGGATTTCAAGCTCAATGAATTATAGGGAATAAGAAGAACGGATATGTGAATATTCTAGAACTCAAATATTAACTATTCTGACCCTTTTAACTCCAACTCTCATATGTGAGCCAAAGGAAAGACCATCGATCGACGGCTAAGGCCTAATGTCGATAGAAATTTAAATCAGAAGGAAGTGTGAAAAAGATTTGATATGTTCACCAAGCTAATTAGACCATCTCTCGCATGCGCCTAACAACCTAGTTCAATGGAGTCTATTATGGAACCGAACTTACTCTCGGAGTCGTCCATGTCCTACTTTCGAGATCCTAGTTAGCTACTCTACAATGCAAACATTAAGCACAACTCAATTGATGGATATTAACTTAACTTAGCAAACCTACTTTTGGGCTAATCCATGATTACTATCATTCAACCCTAAATCTAGTTGATAACTTCTCAGACATAATCAAAGTAAGAATAATAGTCTGAATATAATGTGTAAATAAAATATTTGAGTTCGAAAAATATAAATCTCCGTAAGGAGTTATGAATCTTCTCCCCTAAATAAATCCTAAAACTGTAATGGAGTGGTGGTGCACATAATCTGCCACTAGCACACCGCCTTTTCTCTTTGGTGTAATACATAAAGTATAAATATAAAACCCTAAAATCTAGGTCAAATCTCGTCCAGGGGTAATCTTGTGTCTTGTCTCTAACTTGAGCTTGAGATCGGCTGTCTGCGATTTCGACGTCGATCAATGGAAAATGCGCAACATCAATCGACCTTGGTCATGTAGCATCGGTCGACGCCAAGTTTGTGTCATCGATCGATGTCAACCTTGTACTTCGACTCTCTAAATGATCAGCTACGGATTCTTCTCTTCTAAATGCTCCAAAAGCTCCAAGTATCTCCATATATCTCCAAAACGTACCTGGACCTATAAAGACCTTAAAACATATCCTAGACACACATAATAGACCCTAAATAGAGCCTATAACATGGCCTAAAACTGGTAATAAATAGGCTATATCAGTATGCGGGGTCGATGCCGGCTGACATGAATCATTTACGATTTCAACCTGACTCCGTCTAGATAATTAAATCTGCGATGAGTTCTGAGCTATGTGATTTGCATCAATCGGGAATCGAGTATCTCTCTAAAGACATTTTGAAAGTTTAGGAAGTACTGACCAAAATTTTAGATTTCTATAGCGCGCTTATCCTTGTGTCAGACGTTTGAGGACCAATTTCATGAAAGGAGCAGCTTAGGCAACCATTGATTTTTCAGTCGGGGCCAGTCGATGAGCGTGATGTAAGAGGAAGTACTTATCTTTTCTAACTTGTATTAGTTGTTAATTTATAGTCGTGTGAGGAGTGTTCTAGTAGTTTTGGAAATATATTTTAGAAAGTCTGCGACGTCTCGCTTTTTTCAAGGATATTTTTTTCCTTTGGGTAAAGTGCTTTCAAGTTATTAGGATATGTTGGGAGAATTTTGTGTTTTGGTCAGAGATCTTGTTTGAGAGTGTTAGAAGTTTTGTTAACCATTTTGTCGTTGGATTTCTTTTTCATATGATTTCCATTTCCGGCTTATATGATAATCATTTTCATATGATTTCCATAACAAATAAAATCATGATTAAGCTAGGCAAGATATTTAATAAATCAGTAAATAATGAAAGCAAGTGATTAATTGATTTAGGTATCCAAACAATTAAATGAAATAGCTAGATATAGGATTTCAGGTAAATGGATTATAGAGGATATAAGATAAGGGTTTTATTTCCTAGAACTCGAATCCAGACAGTAGAATATCAAGTAGTGGATCTATCTATGATTTAAGTCTTTGTTAACAACTCTCGTTGAAAACTCGGAACAGACTATCGATCGATGTTATTGAGCTAGTATCGATAAATTCTCACATAATTAAGCATTACGTCCTAATTTGATATGTTCACTAAAATTACTAGACCAACTTTCGTATGTATCTAGCAACCTAGCTCAACATGATTTATTCAGGTAATGATCCTACTCTCGCGGTGTCAATTATCCTAAGATCAGGGTTCTAGTTAATTACTCTAGAACACAGGAAATAAGCACAATACTGATGAAAGATATTTATTACACCCTAGTAGTCTATTATTTGGCTAATCCATCAATACCGTTAATAAACCAGAACCTTGCAGATGGATCTACTCAAACATGATAGCAATAATACAAACCATAATCTGAAATAATAATAGATATAGAAATCAATGATAAAACCAATGGAGTTTCAGATCATTCTCTGAAGAAGAATTGATTTATCTCTTCATCCCGAAAACAATGAATATAATATAGAATAGAAAGTGTAGCCGCCAACAATGGCTTAGAAAACATAAATATGGGGCTTAAACTCGTCCAGGGGTATTTTGGTAACTTGTGGTGGCTTCTGGGCTTTAGTCGGTCTTGAAATATACTCATACTGCATGGGATAACCATCGATTGACACATGGGGTGCACCGTCGATTGACATTTCTTCATCTCCTCGACAACTTTCTCTCGCGAGGCAGATCAACCACTCCTCAGTAAAACGGGCTTAAGTTTAGATCTAACCTCAAATGGACCTCAAAATGGTGGCATTGGAAAGCTAACTCGAAGCTCTATCTTGTTTCAAAGGATCAGCTCAATCGCACCATGGGAAGAACTCCATAACTAAACATCTGACGTGTATGTGCAATTTTGCATCTCAAAAAGTTCTATAATCACCAAAGTTCCCCAAAACGTACCTGAACCTCACAACACTCCAAAACAACTCCATACACATACAATAGACTCTAAATATGTCCTATAAAATGGTCTAAGTGGTAAATAGTGGGACCTATCAACTCCCCCAGACTCAACATTTTGCTTGTTCTCAAGCGAAACAAGGGTAAACCTGTACAAGCGGTTTGAAAAATAGGGACTCACAAAATCTTTAACTTATTATTATCACTTCTACTATGTTGCAACCTTAGAGAAACAAGTGTCAATCTCATTAAACAAGTGTCAATCTTAGAGAAACTTTATATACTTTATCCTAGTATAGCAACCAAATCCATTCTACCAATAACTTAGCATATACTAGGTTGACTCACCCCTCTACTAACCTCATTTCTTGCATAAAATAAAAGTGCAAGCTTTACCTTGGGAGTATCGATGAGAGGAAACATGGACTCTTACCCGAGCAAGTATCTGAATACACATGCAGTCATCTCTAATCCCTTTCTTCCCTTTTTCTCTCATGTCTAAATCTCTTTATATTGTTTATTAGTCCAATGAATCAATGATGCTGATACTTTCCATCTTGTTTATCTTTATTTTTCTTTTCTCTTTTATTTTTTAATTTTGACAAAGTATAGGCGTATAATGGGGTCATAGATAATTTACATATTTGTCGCTTCCACAGTGTGTGATCATTCCTTTATGAATTAGAATAATAGGGTCATAGGTAATTTACCAACCCCTTTGATCTTTCTGGATATCATTTTAATCTTCTTTTATTTTTATAGATGCCGAAGAGAGAGAGAGAGAGAGAGAGAGAGAGAGAGAGAGAGAGAGAGAGAGAGAGAGAGAGAGAGAGAGAGAGAGAGAGAGAGAGAGAGAGAGAGATAGAGAGAGATAGAGAGAGATAGAAGGGAATCAGAAGCAAACAGACTTTACCTTCCAGACTTGCAAGAGAATCCAATCCAATGTAAGCCAAACCCCAAAGCAAGCAAATAAGTTAGTATTAGTTTGGAGGTTAGCTCCGGTTCCTTCAAACTTTCTAAGAAAGTGTGAATAGTGGCACGATGATCCACATTTATATCGCTAGTACTCTCTGCAATCAACATATTTTGAATAGTGCTATAGAATGGTTAGATAATAAGCAAAAATTTAACTGACCATAATCCCTTTCTTGACTCATTAAACTCAATAAAACACATAAGAATAAAACACAAAATAGAAAGCAATATCAGTAAACCTCCCCCCCCCCAAGACTTAAATAACATTGTCCCTAGTGTTTTCCCGTCTCGGTTAGGTGGGAAAAATAATTCATAAGTAAATGTGTTAAAGAAAGTCAAAAATACCAGACTTTGTTACGAGTATCGATCGATGGTAATGTAATGACATCGACCGATGGTTGTGCTCTGTCGTTGACCAATGGCAGTTCTCGATCTTCTTGTTTTTTCTGCAAATAAAAATTAAAATACGAAATTTGTAATAAATAAAAAAACGATATGAAAACTTACTAATTAGTGGGTTGCCTCCCACTCAGCGCTTATTTTCAGTCATTAGCTTGACTTTTGGAACTCTGAGTTATTCCAGATGAGATTGGGAACTTGCTCAAAAACCTTTCCCAATGTCAAATATCTTCAGCTCATCACACTTTTTGTGAAAGCCTTCAAATACTCTTCCCCTTTGTCTATCATTTCAGCAATAAGAAGTGCTTGAAGTTTGCAGATGGTTGTGAGAAACATCTGCTGCGCACTCTGTATTTCTTGGCAACATCTGAGAATTGATGAATCAATGATAACTGAGGACAGACCTTGGTCCTTCTTCTCTTGTTCAAATTCTTCCTCTTCTTTACCCCAGACTTGTCTGGTCTTGTGGGATTGCCTCAATCAAAAAGATTTCTACACTCTACAAACTCCTTATGATATGATATGCAAGGGGTGTCGATCGACACTCTAGTGGTGGTGTCGATCGATACTGCTTCTGTGGACCTTTGTCGACGTCACTTCTATATCTCAACCCTCACTGAGAAGTTACTGCATACATATGATCATCAAAGACCCCATTGTAGGTACCCATATGCAAACGTTTATCTTGTGGGATAAGAAATACAACTATAAAGACAGCGCAAGGAACCATAAAATTCACAGGGTCATTTACTCTTCTCACTCTTTTGTGAAGACCAACAGCCTCTTCTACGCAGATATGGGGTTGTGGATGTTCTGGGACAGTAAGGTGTGAGGCCTCAGACTTGTACGTTTTTTCTCTTTGATTGGTTCCAGCTAAAATGTGTTGGCAGCTCGCCCAACGATGGGTGTCGATCGAACGATAGCATTAGGTGGGTGTCGATCGATATCATTAGGCAGGTGTCGATCGATGTCAGCCTTTGGTGAAGTCTCCAGATCTTTTCCCGAAGTGTGTTGATCGTTGTCAAGCTTCATCTCCAAGTCCTGAACCAAATTTTCAGGCTTTTTTTCATCCTCTAGCTCAGGAAATCCTCTACAATCGACTGATCAAACTTCAGTGTTGAGTCCGCAATGTCGTGAGAGCTACTCGATCTTCCAGAGATTTCAAGACGTATCAATCAACAACAAAGATATGTGTTGATCGATGCTGAGGTCTTAGTGTCGATCGACGCTGAGGTCTTAGTGTCGATTGGCACAGGAGTCAGATCACTAACATCAGTTTCTTCTGCTCTGATAGGCTCAGATCCATGATGTTTCATCACCTTTATGTGTAACCTTATCTGTCTGTTGAACCTTAATATTTGGCTTCTTAGCGTGAGTGTTCAGCGTTTCATATTCTCCATATGTTTTACATTCTCCATCTGCCTCACTATAGACAACACCCAACATCTGACTGAACTTAAACATCAACTCCTTCTCCCGGCCTTTTACCATCATGTCCAACATATAATCAATCTTCTTTTCCGAGATGCTGCATCATCAGTGAGAAATTGGTTGATAAAGGTGTTTTAATGTCCTCCCAGCATGTTAGAGATCCTGGCTGTAGTCAATTAAACCAGCTAAATGCATTCCCAGAGAGAGAGAGTGGGAAAATCTTATAAGGTATGTGTTCTTCAGCTATTTCCTTTTGCTCGCTCTCTAAGGATAGTTCCTCAAGTTCTTTGATGTGGTCTCTGGGATCTTCGTGAGGAAGTCCCCGAAAGAGGTCATCACCTACCTAATCAAACCATTCACGGCTCATCTTGAAGTCATTCATCTAAGCAACAATAATAACATCAGGGGTCACAACACCATGTGCTTAAATAAACTGTCATGTACTGTTGCGGGACAACCTTATTCGTCTCGTAAGATGTCATTCTCATCAGCCTCAAGTATAAGCACGTCGATATACTTTGTCTTCTTGCAAGTAGTTTCGAACGATGCCGAGGAGTTGGTGTCTATCGATGCTTGGTTCATGCTGCCGATCACTGCTTCTTGGAGGGTGTCGCTCGATGCTTCCCTCGTAGACTTATGGATCGTGCATGAATCAGCAGGCTCCTTCTTTGAAGAACCAAAAACCTCTTCTCGTTGCTTCCTGGCACTCAGATGGATGTACCTGAAACACAAGTAGAATATTTTTGTAAGTATACTAAAATAGAGAAATAACCTATACTAAATCAATCTAATTGAGTCTAATGACGAATCTTCGCTCCCCGGCAACGGTGCTATATTTGATATCACTCAAACTACCCTTAAGAGCTACTTTTACTCTCCCAAATAAGAGGTTCAGTTGTAGTACTTAGGGATCAAATCCACAGGGAACATGAGCACACAATAAACTCAATACAATCACGATTAAGCTAGGAAAGATGTTTAATAAAGCAGTAAATAATGAAAGATTGATTTAGGTTTCTAAACTGTTAAATGAAATAGCTTGATATACCATGGAATTTACCAATTTTAGGCCATGGTATATGTGCTTTTTAGAATCTATAATATGAGTTTGGAGAATTTATTAGAGTATTTTCAGTTTCAGGTATGTTATGGAGAACTTTGGTGATCCTGGAGTTTTTTGAGATGCAGAACTGCACAGACGCATCCAATTTATATCTATGGATGGAGACCTTTCCACCGTTATATTGAGCTCATATTTTGATACAAGATACATAAATGGGTTTGCTTTCCAATGTCACCGGTTTAAGGTCAGTCAGCATCCTCTGGAAGAAGTTATGTCTGGTTTACTTAAGAGTGGTCAGTCTGATTGCGAGAGAAAGCTGTCGAGAAGATGAATGAGTGTCGATTGAAGGTACAGCCTTAGTGTCGATCGACGGTGATGCCAGAACGTGGGCCGAGTATATTTTCAGAACGACTTAAGCCCAGAAGCTACCAAAAATTACCAGAATACCCATGGACGGCGTAAAACCCTATTTATATATTTTCTAAGTTATTGTTGACGGCTACGCTTTCTAAGATTTATTATATTCATTGTTCTTAGTTAGGAGAGAAAAGATGATCTCCTTCAGATTCCTCTTGGAACTCCTTTAGTTTTTATATTTGTTATATTCGAATTTCATCTATTCATCTATGCTTTTCTGTGACAACTATCATGCTTGAATAGATCCACCTGTTATATTTAGGGTTCATAATGGTATTGATGAATCATCCCCAAAATAGGATTTCTAGGATGAAGAAATATCAATCTTTGGAATTGTGTTTAATGCTTGCGTTCTAAAGTAGCTAACTAGAAACCTAAACTTAGGACATGGACAACTACGAGAGTAGGTTTTGTGCCAGAATTGATTTCATTGAGCTTTGTCAGATACATGCGAGAGCTGGTTTAATTAACCTAGCAGACAAATTTCCTATCTTATTAGGGTCGGTCAACACTCGGCCTTAGCCGTCGATCGAAGGTCCACTCCTTTGTTTGCATACGAGAGTTGGTACAATAGGGGGTCTGACTAGTTAATTAATGTTCTCACATATTAATAATTCTTTGCATCCTATTCATTATAGAACTAGCAAACCATCTTTCCATCAAACAACCCAATCAATCTCTTTAGAGCAACTACCTTGTTCGACCTGCTTTACTTTATTAGTGCATATCTATTAGCCTAGTTTAATCGCAATTGATTGAGTTTATTCTGTGCTCACACTCCATGTGGATTTGATCCCTAAGTACTACAACTCGGCCTTTTATTTGAGAGAGTAAAAATCATTTTTTTTACGGTAATTTGAGTTATATCAAATTTGGCGCCATTGCTGGGGAGCATGGATCGCCATTAGACTCAATTTGCTTGATTTTGTCTCGTTTTTTTAATACTAGTTTATTTACATAAAATTTTTTTTTTCAGGTACATACATCTTAATACCAAGAACATGAATGAAGAGAGGATTTTTGGGTTCTTTAACGAAGAAGCCTGCTGGTTTATGCACGATCCGTAAGTCTACGAGGGAAGTATCGATCGACACCCTCCAAGCAGAAGCAATCGGCAGCATGAACCAAGCATCGATCAACACCAACTCCACTGTATCAATCAACACTACTTGTGGGAAGACAGAGAAGGTCGATATACCAATACTGAGCTTTGACAAGAATGGGGGTTTACAAGACGGAGAAGGTCGCGCTCGTAACAGTGTATGACATTTGATTTATGCACAGGGGACTGCAATCTTTGATGCTACTAATGTTTCTGTGAATGCTAGGACAGAACAAAAAAAAACACTTAGAGACTACAACAGTCCTGAAGAGTTCTACGCTGACAGGTGCGCGATGCGTCGTTCTACACTCTAGATGAATGATTTTGAGCTGAAACCTGCATATCTCTCTCTTGTGGGTCAGCATCCCTTTCATGTTCATCCTCATGAATGTCCCGTTAACCACCTTGAAACATTCAAAGATCTAGCGTCAATCATTAAATGCAATGGAGTTTCTGAAGGCTACTACTTTTGCGAATTATTCCCATACTCTCTTGCTGGAGAAGCAGCATGTTGGTACAAGAATTTTCCACCTGAATCCCTCACTACCTGGAATGATATCACGAACGCCTTCCTAAACAACATTCTCTATGATGCTGCAGAAAATCTAGAGATCAAGATGGAATCTATTAGTGATCCGGCCTTAGCATCATGGATCGGGAGAACAGAGCAGAGAAGAAGAAAAATGATATTAGTGATCCGACCTTAGCATCGATCGACACAAATACCTCGGCCTCGAACAACAATCTCAGCATCGTTCGACACCAACCATTTCTGCCAGTCGATACCACTTGAAATCCAAGAAAGATCGAGTAGTCCTCAAGACATTACGGACTCGATACTAAAGAGCACCGATGTATCAAGTTGTTATCTTTTCCTAGATAGAGACGGAGAGATCACCTATGGAAGATTTCTTGGAGCTAGAGGATGAAGAACTGCCTCAAATTTCAGATTTGGATCCGACTAAAGAAATCACTACGGAATACTTCTTGGAGTTAGAAGAATGGCTTTAAATTTTTGATCGGGAGAGTTGACTGAAAGCTGACATCGTTCGACACCACCCACCTGACATCGATCGACACCACCCACCTGACATCGATTGACACCAGCCACCTGATATCGATCGACAGCTACCTGATATCGATTGACACTCATCGTTGAACGAACAGCGAGGTTACCTGATTGAAGCAGAACCAGTTGAGGAGAGAATGCACAAGTCTGAGGCCTCATACCTTACTGTCTATGAACATCTGATACCACCCATCTGCGAGAAAGGAGCTGCTGGTTTTCACAAAAGAGCGAAAATGGTACATGACCCTGTGAAGTTTGTTGTTCCCTGCGCTGTTTCTGGAATTGAATTTCTTATTCCACCTAACAGGAATGTGTATTTGAGTTCTTACATTGAGGTGTTTGATGATCCTCTACAAGCAGTATCTTCTCAGAGAGGGTTGAGATATAGAATTGAGGTTGACAAAGGCCTAACATAAGAAGCATCGTTCGATCCTACACCCTATGTAGAGATCGACACCCCTTGGGTATCTAAACATGCAGAGACGGAAACAGCCAAGTCTAAGGGAAATAGCATAAAGAAGATAAGGAATTGGAAGAAGAGGGAAAGGACCAAAGGTGGTCCTCAGTTGTCATTGATTTCCAACTTCTCAGATTGTGTCAGAAAATACAGAGTGTGCAACAGATGCTTTTCACAGCCGTTTGCAATGCTTCGAGCACTCCTTATTGCTGAGATGATAGAAAAGAGAAGAGTCTGTGGAGACTTTCACAAAAAGTTTGACAAAGATGAAGATATTGGACATTGGGAATTGTTTTGGAGCAGGTTCTGAATCTCATCTGGACTGGATCAGAGTTCCAAAACGTCAAGATAGAGACTATAACCAAGCGCTGAGTGGGAGGCAACCCACTGTTTTGTAAGTTTTAAATTTTGTTTTACTTTCAATTTTTACTGATTTTTTCGTTTTGCTTTATTTCAGGAAAAAAGGAATCCGAGGAAAATAGTCTGCACAACATCGACCGACACCTGATCAATGTCGATTGATAGAGCAAACCGAGCATCGATCGATTGCCACTTAAATTTGTCGATCGTTGGTCACCATCACAAAGCAGGTATATCGTTTTTCCTTGTTGAATTTTTTCCTTATGATTTATTTATCCTAACCAAAACGGGATGGGATAACACTTGGGGGGGGGGGGGGGGGCAGTGTTATTTAAGTCTGGGGAGGTTCGCTGATGCTATTTATTATTTTGAGCTTTTATTTTGCTATATCTTTATTAGTTTTTCAAAAAATTATTGAGTCAAGATGGGGATTATGATCCGTTTTATATTTTTACTTGTTCACTAACCACTCTATAGCACCATTCTTAGACTTGTTGCTAGCAGAGAGTACTAGAGATACCAAAGTGGATCATCATTCCACTATATAATATTAATTTATTTGCTTGCTTTGGGGTTTGGTATACATTGGATCGGATTCCTCCAGCAGGTCTGATTCCTTTCTCTCGCTCTCTTTGGCATCTAAAAAAAAGAAAGAAAGAAAAGATTGAAATGATTTCATGAGATGCAGAGGGGTAGGTACATTACCGATGACCCTACTATTCTAATTCAAAGGAATGATCAAAAATTGTTGGAAGAGAGGGGTAGGTACATTACCGATGACCCCACTATTCGCCTACACTTTGTCAAAAAAAAAGAGAGAAAAAAGAAGAAATCGAAAATAAGATGGAAAAATGGACTGTATCAGCATCATTGTCCATCGCGTTTGAGATTTAAAAAGATTCAGAAAAGAGACAAAAGAGGGAAGAAAGGGATCAGATAAGACTACTACCTGTGTGTTCAGAATACTTGCAGGGGTAAGAGTCCATGTGTCATTTGATCGATACTCCCAAAGTAAAGCCTGCACTTTTATTTTATGCAAGAAATGAGGTTAGTAGAGGGGTGAGTTAGACTAGTATTTGCTTAGTTGCTAGTATAATGGATTTGGCTGCTATACTAGGATAAGGTATATAAAATTTCTCTAAGATTAACACTTATTTGATTTGGTTGCAACATAGTAGAGGTGATAAGGATAAGTTAGAGATATTGTGAGTCCATGTGTTTTCAAACCTTTTTCAGATTGTGATATTCTTTGCTTGAGTACAAGCAAAAAGATAAGTCTGGGGGAGTTGATATACCATGGAATTTACTAGTTTTAGGCCATGGTATATGTGCTTTTTTAGAATATATAATATGAGTTTGGAGTATGTTTTAGAGTATTTTCAAGTTCCAGTACGTTCCAGAGAACTTTGGTGATTCTGGAGACTTTTGGGGTACAAAACTGCACAGAGTGTCAGATGCTTAGCTATGGATGGAGAGCTTACAACCGTTAGATTGAGCACATCCTTCTACACAAAATAAATCATTGAGTTAGCTTTCCAATTTCACCGGTTTGAGGTGAATCAGCATCCTGTAGCAGAAGTTATGTCTGGTTTACTGAAGAGTTGTCAGTCTGCCTCGCGAGAGTAAGCTGTCGAGAAGATGAATGATTGTCAATCGATGGCACAGCCTTAGTGTCGATCTATGATGATGCCAGAGCGCGACCGAGCATATTTCAAGATTGAATTAAGCCTAAAACCTTCTTTATATGTTGTCTAATCCATTGTTGACTACTACGCTTCCTACGCTTTATTCTATTCATTGTTCTTAGTTAGGAGAGAAGAGAGAAACTCCTTCAAAGTCCTCTTGTAACTCCTTTGGTTCTTATATTTATTCTATTCGAATATCATCTATTCATCTGTGTTTTTTTGTGACAACTATCATGCTTGAATAAATCCACCTGTTAGATTTAGGGTTCATAATGGTCTTGATGAATTAGCCCGAAAATAGGATTGCTAGGATGAAGAAATACCAATCTTTGGATTGTGTTAAATGCTTGGGTTATAGAGTAGCTAACTAGAAGCCTAAACTTAGGACATGGACAACTATGAAAGTAGATTTGTGTCATAATTGATTCCATTGAACTAGGTTGTTAGATACATACAAGAGCTGGTTTAATTAACCTATAGCGGACGAACTTCCTGTCTGATTAGCGTCGATCCACACTCGGCCTTAGCTATCAATCGATGGTCCACTTCTCTGTTCGCATACGAGAGTTGGTACAAGAGGGGGTCAGAATAGTTGATTAATGTTCTCGCATATTAATTATTCCCTGCATCCTATCCATTATAATTCACTTGCCTGAAACCCTACATCTAGCAAACCATCTTTCCATCAAAGAACCCAATCAATCTCTTTAGAACAACTACCTTTTTCGACCTGCTTTACTTTATTATTTGCATATCTATTAGCGTAGCTTAATCGCAATTGATTGATTTTATTGTGTGCCCACGCTCCTTGTGAATTAGATTCATAAGTACTATAACTCGACCTCTTATTTGAGAGCATAAAAATCACTTCTTAGGGTAATTTGAGTGATATCATAGCTACATCTAGGTTTTCAGGAAAGTGGATATAAAGAGGGGTTTTATCCTAGAACTCGAACGCTAACAGTAAGATATATATCAAGTAATGAATATATCTATGATTTAATTATTTGTTAACAACTCTCGTTGAGAACTCGGAATACACAGTCGATCGATGCTATTGAGCTAGCATCAATCAATGCTCACGTAAATCAAGAATTACGTGATTGTTTACTAAAATTATTAGACCAACTTTCGTTTGTATCTAGCAACCTAGCTCAACATGATTTATTCAGATAATGATCCTACTCTCACAATGTCAATTATCCTAAGATCAGATTTCTAGCTAATTACTCTAAAAAACATGCAATAAGTAAAATACTGATGAAGGACAATTATTACACCCTAGCATTTCTATTGTTTGGCTAATCTATCAATACCATTAATAAACCTAAATCTAGCAGATGGTTCTACTCAGACATGATAGCAATAAGACAAATCATAATTTGAAATAATAATAGATATAGAAATCAATGATAAAACCAATGGAGTTCCAAAATCGTTGTTTTAAGGAGAATTGATCTATCTCTCCAGACTTAAAACAATGAACAGAAAACAGAATAGAAAGCGTAGCCATCAACAATGGCTTAGAAAATATAAATATATGGTTTAAACTTGTCCATGGGTATTTTTGGTAACTTTTGGTGGTTTCTGGGCTTTAGTCAGTCATAAAATGTACTCGTCCTGCGTTCAGGGATCACCGTCGATGGAAACCAAGGGTGCACCATTGATCGATATTCATTCATCTCCTCGACAACTTCCTCTCGCGAGGCAGATAGACCATTCTTCAGTCAAATGGACATAACTTTATATTTAACCATCTGACGGACAAAAAACATGTGGGATTGGAAAGCCAACTTGAACCTTTATCTTGTGTAAGAAGACCCGCTCAATCGCACCATGGGAATATATCCATCCATAGCTAAACATCGGACGCGTCTGTGCAGTTTAATTGGTGACAGCTTGTCCTATGGGAGAGCTGTTAAAGGGTGAGGTATTGGGTTTTAGGAACGCCGGGCGCATCAATAACCTATTAGGGGGGAGTCAGTGAGGGCTAACAGGCGAGGGATTAGGGTCGGTACCCTACAGGGCTGTGAGCCAGGGTCTGTGGGACGAATTGTCACACTGTCGATCTTGGGTGCAGCGCTGGTAACGTGGTGAATTTTAGATTTTACGGCTTTTACTTCTGTGGCCGTTTTTATGATATAGTCACAGAGATCGCGAATCTCGTCAAGATTTTCGCCAGCAGTTTTCCAATTTTGTCGGCGTTTTCTGCGAGTGATTCGGGCCTGCTCCTGAGCAAGTTTCTCTTATTCTACCCAGAATATTTTTTATTCCTCTTATATCATGGGTTTATCAAACAAAGTGTCATGCAGAGTCGTGCGGCTTCAAGTCCTTCTAAGATGCACGTCAGCTTGAATGATCGGATTGATCTCGAGGATCCAAGTTTGCTTGCTCGACTTCATTTTCCTCCGTCTCTTGATCGCTAGGTATTAAATTTTTAACGTTCTTCCGTGTTGCGTCGAGAGTTATTTCATCAGGGTTTTTTCCCGATTGGTTTATCGGCGCGTGTGCGGCCCTATCCAACGGAGTTGCAAGGTTGAGCCTTCTTCCGCTGTGGAATCTCGTAGTTCCCCGCGGGAAATAAATTTGGTTGTTGCTGTTAGGGTTTTGACATGTTTAGAGAGAGAAATCGTGAGTTTATCTTGTTCTTCCGACTTATTTTCGAGAGGAGATAACATCTTCTTACTCTCCAGGAAAGCCGCGGTGTTAGCATCAGAATTGACCGCAGAGACGTTTCCTACTGGAGTGTTTTCAACAATGTCGTCGATGTTCCCGTCGCGAGGTAGTTGATTTTTATGAGCGTATGTAGCCATAATTGACCATGTGTTTTGTGCGGATGTGAGTTAGATTGATCCTTAACCACCCCCCCCCCTCCTTCCAGAGCCAAATTGTGCGAACCAAAATCTGCACCGTCAATTTTTGTATTTGGAAGAAATTCAAGAAACTCTAACTTTACTTGAGGTCGTGGATTTATGCTGAGCCAACGACAAGTAATCAAAAATACGAAAAACAAACAAAGTATAATAAATTGAAAAGAGAGAAAACTAAGGAATTTCTTATTCTGAATCTGTGTTTGAGCGTAGAGATCGTCCAATAGATCCTAATAGCCTTGACTTCAAGAGCAGCCAATCTATAGTTCTAACCACCTAAACTTTGAACCTAGTTGAGTCTGAGCTCACTAACACAATTGAAAATTGCCCATCAGCTCCTCCTCCTCCTCCTCCTCACACAAAGGAGGAGGAGGAGGAGGAGGAGGATGGATCCGATGGTCGTTGGCGATGGATCACCGATTACTCCACTAACCTTGGCCATGTGCTCATGGGTGGTATAGTCCTTTTTCCAAGACATTTTCCTTGCTTCTAGTATCCATATCCAATCGGCATTGCTCCCTTGAAACGATCTCTTGAATAAACCACCACAATCGGCCTTTCTTTGGTTGATCTCTCTCTCTCTCTCTCTCTCTCTCTCTCTCTCTCTCTCTCTCTCTCTCTCTCTCTCTTTCTTTCCTTATTTCTCTCTCTCGGGCTTTGCTTTTTTTTTCCCTTAGGAACTGATGATTATTTTTGACTCCAAGTCCTCATATTTATAGGGGAGGTTCGGCCAACTTCCTAGGTCGAACGGGCTTGACTTGAAGGGCGAATGGGCATGACTTGGGGGGCAAATGGGTCCCATTTGATTATTTCCAATCCCTAGCAGGCGTAGATTGGGCTTAGAACCCTTACCCTAGCTTGTGGACTGGTCGCATGGACCCTTTCCCTATGCCCACCTTGAGTCGACAACCTGGCCCGACCCGGACCAAGTTCCAAGGACCCGAACACTTGGTCCATATGAGTTAAGCTGACTCCCAGCTCATGATCCAGCTAAGTGAGCTAGTCCATCCAACTGATCGAGCTGAACACTTTCCTTGAGTTTGTACCGTAGTTCTCACAGCTGGCCAAGCTTCCGATTTGCATCATCCAACTACCGTACAACTAGTCTAGCTCCCTTATTCTCATTTCTTTCTTTATTTGATAACTCTCAGCCTTCTCATGCACTTAACCATCTTGTTAGGTCATGGAACACTTTCCGTTAGGTTATGCAAACCGGCTGGTTTGTTTCCTCGCACCATTACATGTCCCAATGATCCTATCTATGATCGGGATGCGACAGGTGATCTATCGGAAAGTGATTCACGATATCATGTAAGTGAGACCAAATGATGGAGAAAAAAAGCCATGTAGTGATTTCAGGATCAGTAAACAAGACTTTAGAGCCTCAGGAAAATGCTCTGCACATAGCACGGAATGGGGCCCACTAGCTGAGTGATCCAGTGTGGGAGGTCCATTAGTTGTGGACTGTCAGGGCGTTACAAAATCTCGTTAAGTTAACGGTCAAACTTCATTTGATAGAACATTGTTTTAATAATATAGAATATATACATGTGAAAATGTACACATATAATCTTTGTACACATGTAAACTTGTACACATGTTTAAACCCTGTGACAGAAGAAGGTTTTTATTTTTATTTTTGGTTTCAGCTTTTTAAAAATTCAAAACAATAAAAAAAAGGAAAACTCAAAACTCGTTAAGTTAACGGGCAAACATGATTTTATGGTACATCTTACAATACTAAAAGTTGGATATCCTCCACTCTAAAGCTATCCACGTCACTTAATAAATTCAACCAATCAGAAATCATTATTTTGCCATGTATTCAGACGACAAGATTTTAAACAAACCATTCATGTGGACTCATTATATTCATCACATGCCCATGCTAAATGCACCTCTCCAACCCTGATCCTCTTAGACATTAACAACGTTGACAATCGACTATGGCGCTTCCACTCCTCACAAATCATCGTTACTTCTCTAAAGTGTAAATTAATCACTTGTCACTCTCGATCGTTCACTTATGTTTTTGAATATGTTATTAATGATTTTGTTTCACCTCCCAATGTTCCTCTTCCTAATACAATTCAACCAATAAAGGAGGTGAAGGATGGGTAAGGAGTAAATTGTTATGTAAGAGATCCTTTCATATTATGATAGCGCTCAAGTTAAGATTTGGTCATTTTAATTTGTTTGCTGATTCTGTGGTTTTAATTGTTTGCTCATCCTCAGCCTGTACTATTTGACCAGACCAATAAGAAGAAGAAAAAAAGTTGTCATTTTGGAACCTATCGAGGACTCAACTAAGTCACATGTGACGAAATCTGATTCATTGCTTGGTATGTTGACGAGTATATGTGTCATGAATATGTTTGCTTTTCCCAATCGTGTATATATGTTACATTGTCTTATTTATTTTCCCTGCATCTAATTGTGGCTTTGAAAATTCACTTTCTACACTGAAGAAAAGAAGAAGTCAGTGTCTATTTTGACGTTTCGTTGTCTTCTAAACTCTTTAAATGTTTTTAAAACTGGTGTTTTATTATGTGCCTCACATTGTTTTTGTTTCTATGGATAGGTTGAATCACATCTCATAGAATAAAAAAAAGTATCGTTGGTGCAGAAGATTTTTATGGTACTTCATAATTCAGTTCTTTGCTAATTAACTGTTTTGTATCAGCATGCATTCAAGTACCTAACTATGTATTTTCCAATGGTCTTACATAATGGTCTCCAGTGGGATCAGTGGCCTTATATGCTACTGTCGATATAATAAAGATTCCAACGACATCATATCTTCACAGCCAAAAAAGAGGAACATGAACATGGCGACTTGAAGCCAGCCTCTATAGCTGAGGGTGGAAAATGCAACAAACATAGTAGACACTAGAAGGTGCTCGCGGTTAAACACTAAATCCTTTGTATTACGTCTTCTTTGTCGTTTTTGTTATCCTTCCTTTCTGTATATGGCATCTTACCAGATTTTTCCAAATGAAATTTGGTAATTCATCTCGAAACTTCTCAATTCGATTAACAAAAGGGAGGTCATTAACCAATGTTGTTTTATGGTTTACATGTATTCTGGTTTTATTTATTTGAAAATCTGATACATGCTTATCAAAATTGTCTATATTACTGAATTAGACGTTTTATATGGTTTTTCATATTGCTTCATTTGCAGGTTAGAGCAAAAGAAGTCTTTTTTTTTTCTGTTACAATCTTTTCCCAATCTAAAGACACTGGTTTGGGGGAGAAAGTCAATCAAGGAATTTTCTCCATCAGCTGATAAGGTTCATAGTTTGTAATTAGCGTAAGTAGCAGAATCCTAACACTTCTAGTTTCTGATAAGTTGTTTGTCTTTCAACGGTTATTATTGTTAGAAGATCCCTTGGTTTTAAATAGCGTGTTGCAAACAAATGTGATGAGGTGCTCGACTCTCGTCAAGGGCCATAGGGAGGTAAGTCGATCGCCATGTGTAACACACATACAAAACCATAATTATATATTTCTAAATTTTAAGTTATGTTAAGCCATTGATTACAGAAGTAAACAGAAAAGTAAAATAAAAGTTCCATCGATAGCTTAAAAGTTAAAGCCAAAATACCATCTCAAAGTACTAATATTTTAAAGAGCAGAACTAGAATCCTAAAACTCTAAAATTCCAAATTAGAGTTTTGCTTGATAAGAAAATATAATATATGAGAACAAATAGCTAACAATAAAAGAAAAGAAAATCTAAGCTGAATGAATAGAATGAATAACATAGAGAAAGAAAGAGCTGATGGAGAACTTAGGGGTTGTATAACTATAATATAGTAGAGTGGATTAGGTTTGTCGATGGATTATATTAGATGGTAGAGCTTATGTATTAAACACGAGTATGTTTAGTAACCAAAATATGTACAAACCAAGTTGGATTGATAAGAATCAGTGAGGCATTACTAGAAGCCTGATCAAGGATATTAATTGCAAGATTGATATGCATCGTGCAAATGGTATAACTCGGCATGAATAATAGACGGAATCATTTTTACACAAATTAAGCGCTACTTGAAACAAGCTATTGTCAACAAAAACTATGTTGTTTGAAGCTATCTGTTAGTAAGTTTTTTTTGAATGCTTCCTAGTTGCAAAACCATTATTTAGAAGATGGGTACCATGATACAATCATTAGTTACTACTCAGGTTATCCTGCAAAATTATTAGTTTCATAAGTTTCACCTTCTACATTAATATATATGTAGAAAAAGAAGAGAAAAGAGGAAAAGCTTACAAATATTAAGGATATTCAAGGAGGTTAAAAGGTAAAGCACTATAGGAAATGAACGGCAAGAGCAGCATTTTAAAGTATTGGACGTAACCCGTGGCTTTTTTTTATCTTGGAGAGTTTTGCTTATGTACTACTATTAGATTACATTGATAAGATAAAAAATGTATTTCTTAATTTGCTCCAGCAATGCCAAAAATCAAAAAAATTATAATTTGTTCTTTCTTCTTTCAGCTCCTAAGTTCTAATGATTAGTTGTTATTTGACCTTTGATTTTTAGTAGGGATGCTTAAAGGAAGATGGAATATAACAAGTCAGTGTCAGAGGTTACTCATGAAGTTGAGAGAGGATGGTAGTAAATAGGTCTGTAGTTGATCTTTTAAATTACGTTTCATTGTGTAGAATTAAAATTCATGATGAAACCGGTGACTAAGAACTTGAAGTTTATAGCATAAGTACAGATGACTGATCTCATTGTCGCCTTTGTCTTTTTAGTGAAATTGTTATGGGAATGATTAAAAGAAAGAGCTTTTCTTCACCATTCTCTTTGTTTCTATACTTCCATAAATTGTTTTATTCTCTATATGATTTATATTTTTATTTTATAAATTTACGATCTCATATTTCTATTTTGGCAAATTAAAGATGAAATAAACACATGAATTTACACAGAAATTTTATGTTACTTCAATAAATACGTGAAGAAATTTGACCCAAGTAATAAACAACAACTACTAAATTTTAAAATAAATTATTCATTATATTGTTACAAAATGTAAAATTTAAAAATAAACATATATATATAAAATTAAAATGATATGTTTGTGCTTCGAGGTATATTAAGCTGATAAGGTTCGTAGTTTGTAATTAGCGTAAGTAGCAGAATCCTAACACTTCTAGTTTCTGATAAGTTGTTTGTCTTTCAACGGTTATTATTGTTAGAAGATTCCTTGGTTTTAAATAGCGTGTTGCAAACAAATGTGATGAGGTGCTCGACTCTCGTCAAGGGCCATAGGGAGGTAAGTCGATCGCCATGTGTAACACACATACAAAACCATAATTATATATTTCTAAATTTTAAGTTATGTTAAGCCATTGATTACAGAAGTAAACAGAAAAGTAAATTACAAGTTCCATCGATAGCTTAAAAGTTAAAGCCAAAATACCATCTCAAAGTACTAATATTTTAAAGAGCAGAACTAGAATCCTAAAACTCTAAAATTCCAAATTAGAGTTTTGCTTGATAAGAAAATACAATATATGAGAATAAATAACTAACAATAAAAGAAAAGAAAATCTAAGCTGAATGAATAGAATGAATAACATAGAGAAAGAAAGAGCTGATGGAGAACTTAGGGGTTGTATAACTATAATATAGTAGAGTGGATTAGGTTTGTCGATGGATTATATTAGATGGTAGAGCTTATGTATTAAACATGAGTATGTTTAGTAACCAAAATATGTACAAACCAAGTTGGATTGATAAGAATCAGTGAGGCATTACTAGAAGCGCCTGATCAAGGATATTAATTGCAAGATTGATATGCATCGTGCAAATGGTATAACTCGGCATGAATAATAGACGGAATCATTTTTACACAAATTAAGCGCTACTTGAAACAAGCTATTATCAACAAAAACTATGTTGTTTGAAGCTATCTGTTAGTAAGTTTTTTTTGAATGCTTCCTAGTTGCAAAACCATTATTTAGAAGATGGGTACCATGATACAATCATTAGTTACTACTCAGGTTATCCTGCAAAATTATTAGTTTCATAAGTTTCACCTTCTACATTAATATATATGTAGAAAAAGAAGAGAAAAGAGGAAAAGCTTACAAATATTAAGGATATTCAAGGAGGTTAAAAGGTAAAGCACTATAGGAAATGAACGGCAAGAGCAGCATTTTAAAGTATTGGACGTAACCCGTGGCTTTTTTTTATCTTGGAGAGTTTTGCTTATGTACTACTATTAGATTACATTGATAAGATAAAAAATATATTTCTTAATTTGCTCCAGCAATGCCAAAAATCAAAAAATTATAATTTGTTCTTTCTTCTTTCAGCTCCTAAGTTCTAATGATTAGTTGTTATTTGACCTGTGATTTTTAGTAGGGATGTTTAAAGGAAGATGGAATATAACAAGTCAGTGTCAGAGGTTACTCATGAAGTTGAGAGAGGATGGTAGTAAATAGGTCTGTAGTTGATCTTTTAAATTACGTTTCATTGTGTAGAATTAAAATTCATGATGAAACCGGTGACTAAGAACTTGAAGTTTATAGCATAAGTACATATGACTGATCTCATTGTCGCCTTTGTCTTTTTAGTGAAATTGTTATGGGAATGATTAAAAGAAAGAGCTTTTCTTCACCATTCTCTTTGTTTCTATACTTCCACAAATTTTTTTATTCTCTATATGATTTATATTTTTATTTTATAAATTTACGATCTCATATTTCTATTTTGGCAAATTAAAGATGAAATAAACACATGAATTTACACAGAAATTTTATGTTACTTCAATATATACGTGAAGAAGTTTGAACCAAGTAATAAACAACAACTACTAAATTTTAAAATAAATTATTCATTATATTGTTACAAAATGTAAAATTTAAAAATAAACATAAATATATAAAATTAAAATGATATGTTTGTGCTTCGAGGTATATTAAGCTTGTTATAATATATTTTCTTACAAATAATAAAGAATACATTTTAACATTGTATTCGCATATCATTCAAATCACCCAAACAAACGCAATAATTCTATTAACAAAATATACCCAAAATACAGTCTTATATGTTATGGCCAAACTTACAGTCAAATATTACGACTAACCACTTACAAACACAATCCTATTAGATAATTTAAAAATTTATTTTGTGTTTACTTATTTAAATTTCAAAATATAATTGTTTTTAAAGTCCATCCAAATATTAATGGGAAATACACATCATTCAAAAATTTTACCAGAAAAATATAAATAAAAATCATAATTATTTATAAGCTTGCTTTTCAAGAGGTACACACAAAAAATATAAATACGAATAAAAATTACAAAAAGATGTTTTTGTTTTGAAATATCTCATGTAACTTTTGTACATATGAAATGGCCAAACGATAAATCTTAGAATTTTTTTAAAACATTTAAGAGTAAAATAAATTATCTTGATAAAAAGCACTAATCCAAACAGAGATAAAGGTGAACTGAAAATAAATTTATTTATCGTTTTTGATTTTTGCTAATTAATTTTTTAAAACAGTACAGAAATTATTATTCATCTCACCATTTGGAACAAAATATTATTCTTACTTTACCTAAGATGAGTCACATTGATCCACTCATAAGCTAATAAAAACACATATTGTATGGAAGACTAACGTCAAATTCTAAAAGCTACAATATATAGCATAAAAAGACATTTAACCTATATACATATGTTTTACTGTTTTAAACATTTCTAATTTATTGATTCTAAATTCATGAATTTGTTTAAAATTCACAAAAAAATAATAAAAAGTTATAAAGAAACTATTTTTGTTCTGTTAAAAAAATTTGACCAAAAAAACAATATTTAAAATCATTTTTTGCGCGTAGCACGGACAAAAATTCTAGTTGTTTTAATAATATAAAATGTACACCTATGAAAATGTACACATATAAATTTTGTAAAACTTGTACGAATGTTTATCATATTATCATAAACATTCGAAACATTTTGTGACTTTTATTTGAAATGGTGGTTTTACTGACAAAAAATATCTCAAACTCTTGAAGAAAAATCTCAAATTCTTAAAATATGTCATATTATTTACAATACATGATATCTTGCATACTTTTTAGCTATAAAATAGAAATCTGTAATTAATCTGAGAATACTCTGAAATTAATTTGAATTTGTTCTTAATATTTGTATCAAAATGTTTGTATAATTGTTCAAACGAATGAAAATAAAAAAATTAATGGTGGTGTAGTGGTAATGGCAGAATATTTTTTTGACATCCTCTCTCATGTTGAAGTCCCCAAATGCTCATTTTTTCACTTTTTTATGTTTTTTTTCATAAATGGAAAAATTGTTACTAACTCATCTTTTACCTCTCAATTTTTTTAGGGTTTCTTTAAAATTTCAACGGTCGTCAACCATAATTTCTTCCTAAATTGCCCAACTTTTGTGTGTTTTCATGTTGTTTTCGAGCAAATTTGTAGATATTTTTACTAATAATCGATTTCAAAAGTTTAGATTTCTACAAAAGTGATACTTTGATGAATTCTTTTCTTTTTCTCTAAATATGCCAAAATCACCATGGTGGCTTACCGCCAAACCTTCCCCCATCACATTATAAACTTCATCCTCTTCGTAGCAGCTGTCCTTGTGTCGAGATAGAAGCTCCTCTTCTGACAAGAAACGGTTGTGTTTTTTTCATCTTCACCGTTTAGTTTCCTCTTGTTTAAATGTTTGGTTATCTCTGCAATTATAAGAAGTATTTGAGAAAGAAAGTGATAACATCATTAAATTTGTGAGACCACTTTTGTTAAAAATGAACTTAGTTTTGTTATTTGACTACCAAAACTATCACAGCACCAAAAAGTGTCTTATAATGAAATAAAAAGATAAAAAATTTCTATGAGTGTACATCACTCAAACTGCAGTTAAGTGCCACTCAAATTATAGTTAAGTGCTATGATATGATACATATTTATATAATAAACGGATGATATTACCTTTTTGCAAGTGTGATTCTTAATAAAGAAAAGCTAAGGAAAGAAGTGGGTAAAGAAGAGACTCCATATGTGCTAACAGAAAATTAAAAAAAAAAACACATTAAAAACAATTAATTAGTATGTCAAAGATAAATTGAAACACAATTGTATTTCTGAGGTTATAGCACCGAATGGGAACCCACATGAAAACTATTGGGGCAAGTGCGGTGTAGTTTTAATAATAACAAAAATATATAGAGACATATGTATATGTAAAGATTTTTGTTACTATTTACAGTAGTGCTGTACGGTAAAGTCCGTCACCATCCGAAGCCATGAATGTATAAGGTGTTCCATAGTGGGACCGAGCGGTCCGCAAATTTATCACTATTCACATACATTTTGTTTTCATGGATAAAGAGCAAAAAAATATATTACTTTACATTCTCTTTAAGGTGGAACACTGATGGTGGTCAAAATGTCTATATAATAATGTTGTTTAATTTTTCTTTAAATCTATTTCCAAACAAATCTTAAAAATCTGATAAAATAAAGTTTATCAAATGGTCCATTCTCATTAAAAGCATACAAGTATTAAATTTTGTAATGAAGACATATAACCAGATATCAACATTCTTACCCTTAGACAAGCACCAAGAACAAAGATTAAAAACTAAGAGAGTGGTTTCTGGTTCCAGTGAAACCGTTGAAGATCTGTTATCAAAGCCAACATCAACTCCAACTTAGAAGACATCACCAACCGTCTAGACAAACTCTCCATTGCCGGATAAGAAAATATACCTTATGTTATACAAGACTGTCCAAGAGAAGATGCAATCCTATGGTCCATAATTCCACATAAAGAGATGGTTTCCTTATTTACCAGCTCTCCCCTTAAGTGATACGGTGTGCATCAAGAGAAGAGACAAGATTTTAAACGACAACATTTCACATTTAAAGCCTGGCTCTCCTTTCCAACAGCTTCATTTCAAAATCTATCAACAGGTAAGTAAGGTAAAGCACATTTCATTATTGATATATCTCGATTTACCTTGCAGGTTTTTAGTCATTTTATTTATTTTATTTTGAATAAAACAAGGCATTGTTTAGCTTTTGCTTTCATTAGGGCCTAAGATTGAGTCAAGTAATAAATTTGCATCAAGGACCCCTAGAGGGCATAGCTGCATTGGCGAGTATATAAGCCTCTATAAGCACTCTTGTATCATTTAACATTTATGAAATATATGAGTCAGTTTTCCCCCTAAAAATACGAAAGTCTTTCCAGATTTGTGAGACGCAATCTTGAGAGCAAATGGTTCTTATCAAGCTCAGTTGTAGAGTTTGTGGCGATCATTTGATCCATTTGATTGTGAGATTCAATCAGCTTCTACTCCATCTTCAATCCATTGTTCTTGTTGGGTTGTTTTATATGAACAAACAACTTGAATTCATCCTCCATCAACACGCCATCAGTCCATCCATTGAGATAGTATGTTGGTTTGTACGACCAAGTGTTATTTCCCACCTCCATTTTTCATGCCAAGTATCACTCAACCAGATATATCCATTCATACCACTACCATATCAAGTCTATTCCATCTTCCATCATCATTCTATCAATTGGTGCTTTATCTATATATCCTCTAAGCCAGCATGAGAAGAGTGCTATTCGTGCCTATATCATTTTGGTATCAGAGCCAAAAGGCTCCATTTGAGGTTATCTCTTTCGTTTTCGTGTAGTTCATTTAATTTCCTTAAGAAAACCATAATTGCTTTGCTTTCTAGAATAGTTTATGCCATTTTAAGCTTTTAAGTTCTTAGTTCATTAACTGAAAAAGAAAATAAAGAAGTCGATAATATTTTGCATTTTGATACTTGTTTGCATCAGAAAAATCTAAAAAAGGTATTGGAAGTTTAATCCCAGCATCTAGTTTCCTGCTTTAGCATATTGCATATCAATCAATAGTTAATCATAATTCTGTTTCCATTTATAGTTAATTTCTTGCGTTTCGAATTTAAAAACCCATAAAAAGTTATTGAACTGTTATACGTTTCATATTTTACCATTCATCTAAACATTCCCTAGTTTGCATATCATATAAAATATATAATAAGAACATTCATATCATAAGTTGGTCCATACTTGCCTTATTTGATACTTTGCATAACCTCATATCCGGTTCATTGTCATAGCATTCTAGTTGCATTTCATTTCGTTTCTAGTCATTATTTGCATATTGTTACTTGATATTGAGTCCATTTCCCATATTTCCACTTGAACTTTGAAAGCACTTTCAGGTTAAGCAACGGGAGACACCAACTCGTCGCCAACTGATGTTGCTACCATGGCTCAACTCCTAGCTGATATGCAATCCATCAGTGAGAGGATGGCTCGGCTTGAACAAAACCAACAAGCTCAGGCCAATAACCAGAACAACAACTGGGCGCAAGGTCAGAATAACAATCAGGCCCGAAGTCCACAACAAGAAAACCCACAAGATGAAAGTGGAGATGATAGCGACCTGCCGAGCCTGGAAGAAGATGAACACCAACCTCCCTCTAAGAGAAATGCTAAAAACAAATGAAGAAAGCGAGGTAGATACTATGATCAAGAAGATGAGAATTCATAGCAACGAGGCGAAGTCTTGAAGCTCACGCCACCAACCTTTGCTGGAAATGTTAACCCTGATGCCTACATTGATTGGGAGACAAGAATGGAGTACATCTTTAATTACTATAGATACACTGAGGCAAGGAAGATCTCTCTAGCTGCTGCTCAACTCATTGACACTGCCTTTTATTTGTGGGACAAAGAGACTTCAAAAAGGAGAAGGCTTAGGCGTGATCCCATTGTTATTTGGGATGACATGAGAGCCTTACTGAGGAAGAGATATGTGCCAAACAACTACTACAGAGACTTACAAAAGAGGTTCAAAAAGCTCATTCAAGGAACAAAGTCAGTTTAATAATACTATGATTTTGATTCAGTAAAGAACTGCTTGGAAGTGAAAGATTCTAAGGAAACTTTGATGGCACAATTCTTAGATGGCTTGCAAGAGTGGATTGCAAAAAAGGTGGAGAGGCAAGACTATGAGCATTTCCATGATTTGTTGCACTATGATATTCAAGCGGAGAAACATATCAAGAGGAAGACCATATTCACCAGTAGAAGCAAGAGCACTTGGACTTCACCAGCACAAAGAAGCACTGACAAAGGGAAGTCGATTGAAGTGGAAAACCGGTTCAAGAAGAGTGCAGCACAAGACCAAGAACAACAAAACAAATCAGGGAAAGGACACTGCACTTATAAACCGTGACATTACTTGCTACAAGTTTCAAGGGAAAGGCCAGTAACCAGCGAGTCATGGTCCTCAGAGAAGATGGAGGATATGAAACTAAAGGTGAGGCTGAAGAAGAAATGGGTGTTACTGATGAAGAGATCACTGGCTATTCATATGAGGGAGAGATACTTGTGACCAAGACAGCATTAAGTGCTATATTTGAGCCATAAACCATCCAAAGAGAGAACATCTTTCATACCAGATACACCATAAACTCCAAGGTATGTAGTCTGATCATTGATGGTGGTTCTTGTGCTAATGTTGCTAACAAGTACTTGGTTGATAATCTAGGTCTCAAGAAGACGAATCACCCAAAACCGTATAGACTCAAGTGGTTAAATGATTAAACTGAGTTGAAGATTGGAGAACAAGTGGTGGTTCCATTCATCATAGGTAGATATGCTGATCATGGAACTTGTGATGTTGTTCTATGCAAGCTGCTCATCTTTTGCTTAGTAGACCTTGGCAGTTTGAAAAGGAGACAATACACAATGGGCACTCCCACTACAACAGATTCACCAACAACAACCGCAAGTACAACCTTGCACCTTTAACTCCACAGGAAGTATTAGACATGCAGAAGGAGATGGGCAAAGGTAACAAGGCAAGTAAAACTAATCTATAAATTACTTCCCAACAAGTTTTAAAATCATTAGAATGCAAAACACATGTGCTACTAATGATTTTTAAGGAAGGTGTGTTGACATGTTATGAAGACCAAGAACTTCTCCCTGTTATAGTTAAGCTAATTGAGAAGTTCCAAGACCTATTTCTAGAAGATATTCCCACTGGTTTGCCGCCAATTAGAGAAATAGAGCACCAAATTGATCATATTCAAAAGCTCCATTACCAAACCGGCCAGCCTATAGAGTGAATCCTGAAGAAGCCAAATAATTGGAAAGGCAGGTGCAAGACTTGATGGACAAGGGATACATCAGGGAGAGTCTAAGCCCTTGTGTTGTTCATGTTTTCTTAGTGCCAAAGAAAGATGGAACTTGGAGGATCTCTGTTGATTGGCGTGCCATAAACAACATAACCATCAATGATAGACATTCAATACCAGGCTTGATGACATGCTAGATGAACTTAGTGGTGCCACTATCTTTTCCAAGATAGTGCTGAAGAGTAGATACCATCAAGTTAGAATGAAGAAAGGTAATGAGTTGAAAACTGCATTCAAGACCAAGAGAGGACTTTATGAGTGGCTAGTCATGCCATTTTTTCTCGCCAATGCCCCCCGAGCCTTCATGCGCCTCGTGAACCATGTTTTGAGGGCACACATATCTAAGTTTGTTGTTGATTACTTTAATGTTATCTTAATCTATAAAACTAGCTTAGAAGATCATCTTAAACATCTTGAAAAAGTTTTAGAAACATTGTCTTGGAACATGTATATGCTAACCTCAAGAAATGTACCTTTTGCACTGATCAATTAGTTTTCCTAGGCTTTGTTGCTAGTTCACAGGGACTAAAGTTAGATGAGGATAATATCAATGTCGTGCAAGATTGGCCTACACCAACAACAATCGCCCGTGTGTGGAGTTTTCATGGTTTAACAAGTTTCTATAGGAGATTTGTTAAATATTTCAGCACCATTGCTACTGCCCCATTGAAATCAGTAATCAAGAAGGATGTGGCCTTCAAATGGGGAACTGAACAGGAAGAAGCCTTGCAAAAGCTTAAAGATAGTCTTACTAATGGTCCTGTTTTGGTACTGCCTAACTTTGATAAAACCTTTGAGATTGAATGTGATGCCTCAGGAACATGTATATGACCTGTGTTAACTCAAGGAGGAAAGCCAATAGCCTTCTTCAGTGAGAAATTACATGGAGAAACTTTCAACTACCTAACCTACGATAAGGAGCTGTTCCTTAATGTGATCATTGGAGACTTGGAAGCACTATCTCTTATACAAGGAGTTTTTGATCCATGCTAACCATGAAACACTCAACTATCTGAGAGGACAAACAACTTTGAAGAACAGGTATGCTAGGTGGTTAGAGTTTGTTAAGCCATTTACCTATGTGATCAAGTCAATAAGGGAAAGGAGAACATTGTGGTTGATTCCTTATCCAGAAGACATGCACTTATCTCTTTGATGGAGGATAAGGTTATGGGTTTTGAGCATATCAAAGATCAGTACGGAGAATATCCTGACTTTGAAGACGTCTACAAGAAGTGTAAGTAAGGCACATTTGGGTCCTCCTTTCAACAAGATGAGTTTCTCTTCAGAGACAAAAGGCTGTGCATTCCACAAGGTTCAATGCGTGATCTGATCTTAAGAGAAGCACATGGTGGAGGCCTTATGGGACATATTGGCCAAGAGAAGAAACTGAGTATTGTAGCTGAGCATTTCTTTTGGCAACACATGAGAAGAGATGTAGAGAAGTTCTGTGCAACGTGCATCATTTGCCTTAAGGAAAAATCCAGGTTACACCCTCATGGTGTATACATTCCATTGCCTATCCCTGACCTACTTCGGGTAGATATTTCCATGGATTTGGTTTATACATTCGATTGCCTATCTCTGACCTACTTCGGGTAGATATTTCCATGGATTTTGTTTTAGGATAACCAAATACCAGAAACAAGGACTCTATATTTGTAGTAGTGTACATGTTCTCTAAGATGGCACATCTAATTCCTTGCAACATGACCAATGATGCTTCTCAACCTGCTGGTTTATTCTCCAAAGAGGTAGTAAAACTTCACAGTATACCTAGAACTATTGTTTCTAACAGGGACACAAAGTTCTTAAGCCACTTTTGGAGAACTCTTTTGAGGAAGTTGGGTACTAAGCTGCTCTTTTCAATAACTTGACATCTCCAAACTGATGGACAGTCTGAGGTTGTTAACCGCATCCTCTCTACTCTTTTAAGAGCCACGGTTGGTAATAATTTAAGAAATTGGCTTGATTGTTTACCTTTCATTGAATTTGATTATAACCGAGTTTCACACTCTGCTACTAAGCTTTCACGTTTTGAGATTTTGTATGGGTTTAATCCAACCACACCTTTGGATCTCTAGCCAATTCTACCACATAAAGATCAGATGGTTAGTTTTGATGGAGAGGCCAAGACCGAGATAATGAACAAGATTCATGAGAAGGTTAAGGCCAATTTAGAGCACAAGAACAAGCTGACTAAGAAGTAGGTTGACAAAGGTAGAAAGGAGGTTGCCTTTGAACCATGAGATTGGGTATGTTTACACACGAGCTTGAAAAGGTACCTAAATCAGAGGAATTCTAAACTATCACCAAGAGGAGACGGTCCATTCAAATTTTTAAAGAAGATCAGTGACAATGCATATCAGCTGGAGCTGCAAGGTGAGTTTAATGTGTCTTCTACTTTCAATGTGTCTGATCTATCTTACTTTCATGCAGATGAAACAGTTTTGAGGCCAGAAACTTCTCAAGAGGGAGATAATGATGAGGACATAAAATCAGATATCAACATTCCTACCCTTCGACAAGCACCAAGAACAAAGATCAGAAACTAAAAGAGTGGTTGCTGGTTTATTTGAACCCATTGAAGGTCTTTTTATCCAAGCCAACATCAACTCCTACTTAGAATACATCACCAACCGTCTAGATAAGCTCTCCATTTCCGGATCAGAAACGAAAGAAGATATACCTTATGTTATACATGACGGTCCAAGAAAAGATGCTATCCTATGGTCCATAATTCCACATAAAGAGATGGGTTCCTTATTTACCATCTCTCCCCTTAAGTGATGTGGTGTGCATCAAGAGAAGAGACAAGCTTCTAAATGACAACACTTCACATTTCAAGCTTGGCTCTCCTTTCCAACGGCTAGTTATTTTCGAAATCTATCAAGAGGTTAGGAAGGTAAGAACATTTCACTATTGATATATCTTGATTTTCCATTCAGGTTTCTAAGTCCTTTTCTTTATTTTATTTTGAATAAAACAAGTAATTGTTTAGCCTTTTCTTTCATTAGGTCCTAAGATTGAGTCATGTAATAAATTTTCTTCAAAGACCCTTAGAAGGGAATAGCTGCATCGGCGAGTATATAAGCCTCTATAAGCAGCCTTGTATCATTCAACCTTTATGAAATATATGAGTCAGTTTTCCCCCTACAAAATACCGAAGTCTTTCCAGAGTTGTGAGAAGCAATTGTGAGAGAAAATCGTGTCTTGTTAAGCTCATTTCATAGAGTTTGTGGAACATGGCTCAGTTCATAGAGTTTGCGCCGACCATTTGATTGTGAGATTCAATCAGCTTTTAATCCATCTTCCATGCATTATTCTTGTTGGGTTATTTTATAAGAATAAAGAACTTGAATCGATCCTCCATCAACACGTCATCAGTCCATCCATTGAGATAGTAAGTTGGTTTGTACGACCAAGTGCTATTTCCCACCTCCATTTTTCCTATCAAGTATCACTTGGTCGTTCATCATTCCATCAACCGGTGCTTGATCTATATATCCTCTAAGCCAGCCTGAGAAGGGTGCTATTCGTCCCTATATCATCTTGGTTTGTTGTTCAAATGACCAATCGTTTAGGTATGTAAACATGGAGATAATGTTACTAAAGATGGTTATGTAAGAATGATAAAAGTTAAGGAAGAAAAAAGAATAATATGCTATTAATAAAAATTATAGACTCTATTTATATATAAAATTCAATTTGTGTAATATTCAACATAAAACCAATGTTATTTCTGTAATGTATATATATTTTTTAATTTGATTTCAGAAGAACACTAGATTTATTATTCTGACAATGGTCATGATTTAAGTAATGATTTTTTTTAGTAGTTTTAAGTTTTAATTTTTGGTTTTTAGATTTTAGATTTTATATTTTGGATTTTGATTTTCAGATTTTGTTTTTAATTTTCAGCTTTTGGTTCTGGTTTTTACATTCTAATTGTTGATTTTTCTGTGCTTTTATTTTTTTCAAAAACTAATAATTACATTACTTTAAAATAATACAATAAAAATAACAATGAAATATTTAGAAGTTAACATTAAAATTTATCAAAATATGGTTATTAAGTTTTTCTGTGTGTTTAATATTTATTAAATATTGACTGACTAAGAAATTTTTTTTGAAAAAAAAACATAAACTAATAATTATGTAATTATGTAAAAATTTAAAGTCTTCCAATAAAATGTTTCAAAATTTATCATATTTTTAACAAATAACATCTTTTACTAAAAATATAAATAATAAATTTATTTATGAATAATACAAAATATTTATAAATAAGAATACATTTACTTTTAAAACATATTCATTAATAAATGTTGATACATGCTATATTAATTTTAACAAAACTCTAAGAAAATGGGTATAAGAAGCTAAGTGCTACTCTAAAAAAACTATGGATTCTGTTTTTTCACTTAAAAGTTCTAATAACATGTAAAAACTGATTTCCTAGTTTATAAGAAAACTCTTTTGTTAAAATCTTGATTGGCTATAGAAAGAGTTTTTGTTTCCCTTATTTCTAGAGGTATCTAGAGGAATTTTAAAAACTCTTTTAACAAAGTTATCCATCTCTTTTTCATTGGCTTCCCTGCGTTAATGTTTGGGGATCTTTTGCTTCCTCTTGGAGTGTCCCTTATTTTTTCTATCAAGATCCATAGCTTCAGACATGTCTGTGTTATGTTCCTAAACCGTCACAGTGGGACGGACAATCAGACTTGCATTGAGGTTCGGCAGTCGAACTGGGTTTCTCCTATGTCGATCGATGCTGAGGTCGCACTATCGATCGATGCTTCTAGCTCTATGTCGATTGATGTTCTGAGTTTGGTTTCGATCAACGTTAGTTGATTCACACGAAGCCACTGTTACTGTAGGAATAGCCGTCGATTGATGCCCACTGCTTGGTGTCGATCGATGCAGAAGAGAAGTGCCGGTGACATAGAATTTTCCATACGAAAATATTTTTCTTGGGGCTTCTCTCTCTTAAATTCCTGCTAAAAATCATCGTCAATCAATGCATTGACGTGGTGCTTTTGTCCAGCATTTATTTTCTCCTTTATCAGGCTCTCATGCCTCGCAATGGTTTCACTTGTTTGCATCACTTGATTCTCCAATTTCTTCATATGGGTGCTGAGGTTTTGGAACTTGGTATTGAGGTTGAGGTACATCCCATATATCTTCTCATTGAAATCCACAGTCATCTTCTGCTGTCCCTCTAAAACTCTATCAACCATTGCTTTAATCTTGCTTTCCTGAGCTTCTGGAGGAAGATTCTGGTAGTAGGAAGATCCATAAGTCTTGTTGTTGTTGAAGGGCCTTCGCTGTGAACTCTGATTAAAGTTACTCCTTTGACCTGTCTCATAGGAGTTCCTGTTGAAACCTAGATTCCCTTGTCTCTGGAAACCATTCCCATCACTGTAGTTCACATCCTCTTCTTCAATCTCATCATCTCCAGATTCTACTGCTTCTACTTCTGCAATAGCAACCTCCTTATTGAGAAATTTCTGAACACTATCCAGTTTTGCCTTGACTTCTTCAATCTGCTCCTTGCTTGCAGCTGGGGCTGATTTCCTTCTCTCAAAATCTGTGTTCTTGGTATTGCTGCTGGATGCAAGATTCTCAATCAATCTTGTAGCTTCCTCAGGATTTCTAGTTCTGAAATTCCCCTCACTAGCCGTGTCCAAAGCCATCTGATACTGTAATCCAATACCTCTAAAGAAAGGGTTAAGAAGCTGCATTTCATTGAACCCGTGTTGTGGACAGTCTCTCTGGTATGACTTGAATCTGATCCATGAGTTTCTGAAAGACTCCGAAGGTTCTTGTGTAAATGTAAGAATCTTGCTCCTTAGATCTTTTGCTCCCGCGTCATCAAAGAAGTTACGCAAGAAAGCGTTCTTGATGTCATTCCGGGATGTCAGAGATCCTGGTGGTAGATGCTTAAGCCAATATGAAGCTTCTCCATCGAGTGAGTACTTGAAGAGCTTATAGAATAAATAGTCCTCAGGGGCTCCATTGGCTTGAATAGCAGTCACTAGATCATCAAATCGCTCCTGATGATCCATAGGGTGCTCATGACGCAATCCATGGTAAGGCGTATGAGCTACAAGTCCTAAGAAAGCGGGCTTGATCTCAAAATCGTTTCTCTGAAAAGCTGGAGGACGAATGGCGGATCTGTTGGCGTAGAACTAGTCTGGATGGTTGTAGTCAGCCAGTGTTCTCTGAGCAGCTTGGGCGTTATCTTTGGGTTAAGTTATTGAGCGTCTGCTTCTGCTTCTGTATCAAGGATTACAGCCCCCTAATTGTCAATCTTTTGACATGCTGCATTACGCAAGTGACCAATGAGATCACTCAAGTCTCCATTCTCATTCTGAAACAATACAATAGTCTCAACCATATGAGCTCATCTACTGTCGTTGATCGATGCGTGTATGTTATCGTCGATCGATGACGAGTGGTTAACGTTGGTCAATGCTCGAGTTTTGATATCGGTCAATGAGATCCGTAAAGAGGTGTCTTTCGACGATGAGTAGATGTCATCGGTCGATGCTTGTCATGTTTCTTTGCGGATCGTACGTTCAAGCTTTTTTAGGTATGAGAATAGTAGTTCTTGTCCTTTATTGCTCCTGGTACTCTTTTGCATGTACCTGAAAAACAAAGAAAATAATAATTCAATAACTTGAAAGTAACAACAAACCTAGACTAAATCCTAGAAAATTAAATATAATGGCGATCAATGTTCCCCGACAATGGCGCCAAATGTGACACGGTGTGTTTATTGTTCTAGCAGATGATAAATATCCTAAACAATTTACTGTGAAATTAACCCTTAATCCTAACACACAAAATAATACTCTTGCTAAGAGAGATCAGGTGTAGCACACAATAGATTTCTTATTTCTAAAGACTAAGCTAAGTAATTATATATATTGGTAGCAATAAATCGGGTTAAGGAAACATTCCTTATCAGAAGATATAGATGCAATATGGAAATATGCCAATAATGTAAATATGGAAATATGCTACTAAACTAACTAGATGAAAATGTTAATATGCTAGATCTAGAGTTTCAAGCTTAATGGATTAGAGGGAATAAGAAGCACGAAAATGTAAATATTCTAGAACTCAAATATTAACTATTCTAACCCCTTTAACTCCTACTCTAGTATGCGAGCAAAAGAAAAGACCATCAATCAACAGGTAAGGACTGATGCCGATCGATGGTGAAGTCAGAAGGAAGTGTGAACGATATTTGATAAGTTCACCAAGCTAATCAGACCAGCTCTCGCATGCACCTAACAACTTAGTTCAATGGAGTCTATTCTAGCACAGAACCTACTCTCGTAGTCGTCCATGTCCTATTTCGAGATACTAGTTAGCTACTCTAGAATGCAAGCATTAAGCACAACTCAATGGATGAATATTATCTCAAACTAGAAATTCTACTTTTGGGCTAATCCATGATTGCAATCATTCAACCATAAATCTAGATGATGACTACTCAGATATAATTAAAAAAAGAATAATAATCTGAATATAATTCATAGATATAATACTAGGGTTCCAATACAAATCTCCTTAAGGAGTTATGAATCTTCTCCCCTACAAAATCTAAAACTATAATAGAATATTTTTGCATACAATATGCACACTGCCCTGCATACCTTCTGGTGCAATACATAAAGCATAAATATAAAGCCCTAAAATCTAGGTCAAAATTTGTCCAGTGTATCTTCGTCATTTGTCTCTAATTTGAGCTTGAGTTCGGCTGTCTGCGAATTGGTCATCGATCGATGGCAAGTATGCAACATCGATCGATCATGGTCTTGTACCATCGGTCGACGCCAAGATAGTGTCGTCGATCGATGACTGTCTTGTACTTTGACTCTCTCAATGATCATCTATGGATTCTTCTCTTCTAAATTTTGCAAAAGCTCCGAGTATCTCCATATATCTCCAAAACGTACCTAGACCTGTAAAGACCTTAAAACATAGCCTAGACAAACATAATAGACTCTAAATAGAGCCTCTAACATGACCTAAAACTGGTAATAAATAGGCTATATCAGAGCAATGTGAAGATTATGAAGCATTATGGTGAAGAAACTTGTACCTGCTAAAGATTCAGAAGGTATAGTCGAGATTTGAGATGTCTGTCGCTCGACAACACTATGTTGTCTCGAATGACAGAGACGTAAAGGATTAGACAGACTTAAAGTCCAGAAGTCCCACATAATTACAAGACTACTCCTGGCCGACTTTATACCTAACAACTCACAACCCTTTTACCATACACAAATTATTTCACCATACTTTGAAGCTTTTAGCGGTTTTGGAGAGAAGATCAAGAATACTTCAGAGATTTGTATTGGAACTCCATTGTTTTCTTACTTTATTATATTTATGCGTTCTATTCAGAAATCTATTATGCTTTTCTTAATTATATCTGAGTAGTTTTCTTTGTTAGAACTAGGGTTTTATTAGGGTTTATATGTATTCCTAATAATAGACTAAAAAGATCAACTGATGGTGTTAGGCGATGGATCACCGGTTACTCCACTAACCTTAGTCGTGTGCTATGAGGTGTTAGAGCCCTTTTCCAATCCTTTCTCCTTGCTTCTAGTATCCATCTCCAGTCGACCTTTCTCCCCTGAAACGATCTCACTCACCGGAAAAGAATAAATTACCACAATCGGCCTTTCTTTGGCCGATCTCTATCTCTTTCTTTCTTTCTCTCCCTCGACCTTTGTCTGTGTTTTTCCCTTAGGAATTGATGACTATTATCGGCCCCATGACATCATATCTAGGGAAGTTTTGGCCAACTGCTTGGGCCGAACGGGTGAGACGTGTTGGGTGAATGGGTATGACATCGTGGGCGAATGAGTGCCATCTGATTCCTTCCCATCCCATCGACTATAACCGCCCCTGGCATGCCTAGCTTGGGCGGCTAAGACCCATTACTCAAGGCCATGGACTATTCGCATGGACTCCTTGGCCCATGAACACCTTAGGTCGACCACCCGGACCTGGACCCACTGCCACAGATTCGAACACTCGGTCATTCTGAGTTGAGCTGACTCCCAGCTGGCCCAGCAGAGTGAGATAGTTAATCAAGATGATCGAGCTGAACCACTTTCCTTGAGCTCTACTGTACTTCGTCTAGCTGGTCAAGCTTTCAATCCGCATCATCCAGCTACCGTACAACTCATCAGCTCCCTTATTGTCATTTCCTTCTTTATTTGGCTAAGTCTCAACCTTCTAATGCACTTAACCATCTCGTTAGGTCATGGAACGCTTGCCTTTAGGTCATACGACCGGCTGGTTTGTTTCATCGCACCATTACCAATCTCAACAATCCTATCTAGGATCGGGGATGAAACAAGCCCCCCCCCCCCCCCCCCCCCCCCCCCCCCCCCACTTGCCATTGATTCGTCCTCAAATCCAAACCAAATGCTTCTCAATTGCAAGTTGCTTAAACCACTTAAGAAAATCAGTTTTTATCTTGGCATCTGTTTCCATTTCCTCTCTCCCATTACAATCCGAAATGACGTTGACCATTTGAGTTGTTTTCTTCCTTGTTGCTCTGTTTGGATTTATTAATGGTACTGATGGATTAGCCAAACAATAGAATTGTTAGGGTTATTATTAGATCTATTAATAGAATTATGTTTATTGCTTGTGTTCTAGAGTAACTAACTAGATACCTAATAATAGGATAGTTACGTGAAAGTGAGAGCTACAAGAATTTATTATGTTGAGCTAGGTTGCTAGAAACAAACGAGAGTTGATTTAGTTAATCTAGTGAACTTATCGAATTAGGTCATAAAGCTTGACTCAAGTAACCATCAATCGACGAAAGATCATTGGCATCGATCGACGGTCATTCCGTGTTAACAAGCAAGAGGTGAGACATTAGACTTAGTCAATAGATTAGACTCACAACGAGAGCTGGTCGTCTTTTACATTAGATATCGAGTTCTATGATTAATACTCTTGACTTCTATCCTCTATAACCCACTTGCCTGAAACCCTAGATCTAGCATATTTACATTTACATCTAGTTAGTTTATTAGCATATTTCCATATTTACATTATTAGCATATTTCCATATTTACATTATTAGCATATTTCCATATTGCATCTATACTCTCTAATAAGGAACATTTCCTTAGACTGATTACTTTTTACCAAAATATATATAATCACCTAGCTTAACTTTAGGAATAAGAAATCTATTGTGTGTCATTGTTCTCTGTGGATTCGATCCCTAAGTACTACACTTGTTCTCTCTTGGCAAGAGTATTATTTTGTGTGTTAGGATTAAGGGTTAATTTGATAGTTGTTTTTTTAGGATATTTATACCCTGCTAGAAGAGTAAACAACAGGCTTGTCAAATTTGGTGCCGTTGTCGGGGAACATTGATCACCATTAGATTTAATTTCTAGGTTTTAGTCTAGGTTTGTTTTACTCTCAAGTTACTAATTTTCTTTTCCTTTGTCTTTCAGGTTCATGCAAAATAATACCATGAGCAATAAAGGACAAGAATTATTATTCTCAGACCCGCAGAAACTCGAATGTACAATCCACAAAGAAAGACAACAAGCATCGATCGATGGCATACATTCAGCATCGATCGACACTTCTATACGGATAACATCGACCGGCGTCAGAACTCTAGCATCGACCGACATTGATCACTTAGCATCGTTCGACAGCATCTCATCCGCATCGATTGACGACATCAGACGAGTTCAGATGGTCGCTCCTATAATTGTGGTTCAGAATGAGAACAGAGACTTGCATGACTTCAACGGTCATCTGCGTAATTCAGCAGGTCAAAAGATAGATGATCAGGGGGCTGTAATCCCTGATACAGAAGTAGAAGCATACGCTGCAATAGCTCAACCCAAAGCTAACTACCAAGCTGCTCAACGAATGCTGGTAGACTACAACCGTCCAAAGCAGTTCTATGCCAACAGATCCGCCATTCGTCCTCTAGCTTTTCAGAGAAACAATTTTGAGATAAAGCCCGCTTTCTTCGGACTTGTAGCGCAGACACCTTACCATGGGTTACGACATGAGCACCCTATGGATCATCTGGAGCAATTTGAAGATCTAGTGACAGCTATTAAAGCCAATGAAGTCCCTGAGGACTATCTTTTGTGTAAGCTCTTCAAGTACTCACTTGATGGAGAACCTTCATATTGGCTTAAGCAACTACCACTAGGATCCCTGACATCTTGGAATGACATCAAAAACGCTTTCTTGCGTAATTTCTTTGATGACGCAAGAGCAGAGGATTTGGGGAGCAAGATTGCTACTTTCTCACAGGAACCTTCATAGTCTTTCAGAAACTCGTGGATCAGATTCAAGTCCTACCAAAGAGACTGTCCACATCATGGGTTCAACGAAGTGAAACTCCTTAGCACTTTCTTCAGAGTATTGGATTACAATATAAGATGGCTCTAGACACATCTAGTGAGGGAAACTTCAGCACAAGAAGCCCTGAAGAAGCTACAAGATTGATCGAAAACCTGGAATCCAGCAGTAGCACCAAGAACACCGATTTCGAAAGAAGGAAATCAACTCTAGCTGTGAGCAAGGAGCGTATTGAAGAGGTTAAGGCAAAGTTGGATAGTGTTCAAAATTTTTTCAAGATGTAAGTTACTTTTGCGGACGTGGATTGAGTCTGGAGACGGTGAGTTTGATGAAGAAGATGTTAAATAAATTGATGGGAATAGTTTCCAAAGACTAGGGAATTCAGGCTTCAATAGGAACTCCTATGATACTGGTCAAAGGAGTAACTTTTATCAGAATGCGCAGCGAAAGCCTTTCAACAACAATAGGACTTACGGATCTACCTACTACCAAAACCTCCTCCAGAAAGTCAGGAAAGCAAGATTGAAGCGATGGTTGACAGAGTTTTGGAGGGACAGCAGAAGATGACTGTGGATTTCAATGGGAAGATAGATGGTCTGTACCTCAACCTCAACACCAAGTTCGAAAAACTTAGCATTCATGTGAGGAAATTGGATAACCAAGTGATGCAAATAAGTGAGACCATTAAGAAGCATGAGAGCTTGGTCAAGGAGAAAATCGAGGCTGGGCAAAGACACCACGTCAATGCTTTAATTGATGATGATTTCTGGCAGGAAGTCAAGAGAGAGAAGCCCCAAGATAGCAATTTTTGTGTGGAAAATTCAGTTTCACTCGGCAATGCTAATATGCATCAATCAACGTCAACCGGTGAGAATCGATCGACGGTGAAACCCACAGACTCAGTGGCTTCGTGTGAATCGACTAATATCGATCAACACTGTCTCCGCAACATCAATCGACAAAGGGACAGAAGAATCGATCGACAGTACACACACGACATTGATCGACAGGAGAGAAATCCAGTACGGCTACCAAACCTAAATGCGAACTTGTTTGTACGTCCAACCATGACAATTTCAGATCAGAATACAGGCACATCTGAAGCTGTGGATACTGAAAGAGAAAATGAGGGACATTCAAAACGGAGACAAAAATATCCCCAAACATCAACGCAAAGAAGCCAATGAAAAGGAGATAGACAACTTTGGTAAAAGAGTTTTTAAAATTCTTCTAGATACCTCTTTTGATGAGGCCTATTATACTCACAAATTTTGGATGTTTTTTTTTAGGGAAACAAGGGACACAGATGATGATATAGAAATAATGTTTAATCACCTCAGGGAGAAGATGAAGCAGAGGACCTGTCTAACGAAGAAAAGTAATCCTGGAAATTCGTGGTTCCATGCTTCATCAAAGGAAACAAATACCCCAACGCGCTTTGTGACACTGGATCTTCAATAAGCATTATGCCAAAGTTAATGGCAGAGGAGCTGAACCTAAAAGTGGAACCTTCCAACGATTCCTTTACATTCATAGACTGCTCAAGAGTGAATTCAAGAGGGATGGTAAAAGATGTTCCAGTGCAGATCAATAATACATTGGTCCCAACAAACTTTCATGTGATGGACATCAAGATAGATTGGAACTCTTCTCTATTGCTTGGGAGAGCATTCATGGCTACTGTGGGAGCCATATGCGATATGAAGTTAAACAGGTTGTATATATCTCTAATTGATCAAAATATTTTTTTGAACCTGTCAAAAATAAGAACAAGGCTACCCTGATCGAATTGTGAAATGATGTAGTACTTGTGGCCACATGTTTCTGAAATTACGAGTTCGGTGAGGAATGAGAAGAAGGAGCATCGATCGACACTCAACTCAACCCATCGATCGACAACCATACCGTTCAACAATCGATCGATACCCACCCTATCGCATCGATCGACACTCAAACTTCCGAACAAGCCCACAACCACCATGGCGATTTCAGTTACAACACAACCTATCTCGAATACAACAAAGATTACAGAGAGGAAGAAACAATTGAATACCGAGGGATCGCATTCGAAGAGGCTGGAATTTTCCATGTTTCCCCTCGACCTGGGAATTCGACATCGATCGACGGACACCATACACTGTCGATCGATACTGAGAATGAAGAAGAACCCAGACGAGATTCATCTGCAGAACGCGAAAGGGAATATGGTTGTTTACAACTAGATGAGTTCGGTATTAAGCGAGATCCAGATGGTTATCCAGAGCTATGGACGGCCGAATTCTACATGTCACGAAAGACGATGTGGCAGATATACTAGCAATGGCTATCGGATCTGGAAACATTTTCATCCACCGGTCTGACCATAGAGCATCGATCGACGTTCCACAGACAACATCGATCGACGCTAAGCCGGCGTACCAAGGTTACTGTGGAGATTACGAAGAGCACGATGCAGCTTACAAAAAGGAAGAAGCTGACTGGGTAATGAACGCGAGAGTAGGCAATCCAACATCAATCCTCAACATATCTTGGCCATCTTAGGAAATGAAACGAAGACCATAACAATTAATTGAAGCAGAAGATACAAAAGATGGTTATCTCAGACCGGACGAGTTTGGAATTTCCAGAGCTACAGAGGGACGTGCACGAGATCTTTACGAGAGGATTCTCAACCTACCTAAGGAAGATGTAGCAGATGACCTTCTTATGGCTAATGGATCAAAAACTTTATTTGGACAACAACAACAACCATCGATCGACGCGCAGGTACCACCATCGATCGATATCAAGGGGTAAAAGCACGAGCCTAACCAGTACCAAACATCGATCGATAACAAGAAGCATGAATCGATTGATACCACCATTCCAAGAGTCCACGAGTTTTGTACATCTAACCCCTTCATTTCAGAAACTCTGGGACCGGTCAGTTGGATAAATACCCTACTAATAGACGGTCAGGTAGAGTATGGACAAAGAGCTTTTTATGCTGATGGCAGAAGGATTTTCTTTTGGAAAAGCAAGATGAGTGTTGCATATACAAAGATGAAAATGGCAATGCACACGCTATAGACAGACGAATTGTGATTGTGCAAGAGGAAGATATCAGATCAGTTCTAGAGAGAGCTACTATGTTTAAGTACATCTACATATGTCTACCTGAACATGCAGCAAAGATCGCTATGTCCATGAGGAAGCAAGAAACATATAGCAGAGCAGAGATTGATGAACTTGTGAATGGGATCTACAATGCTCAAGAGATGTCATTAGAAGATTCTTACAGGAGGCTTGATGATGTCTACTATCCTATAGACAAAGGCCTCACCGGTCTGACTACACGCATGGATAAGATGCAGCGACATTTGGATACTATTCAAAGACATCATGCGAGTGGACACAACAGAGTGACATATAACGACGGCAACATCGCACCATCAATCGATGCTAAGTCCGACAGACAAAAGCACGCAGCAGAAACACCATTGGAAGATAGGTTCAATGAGATTGTTTTCTCTCAGAGCCTAATGAAAGAAGATATTTCTCAAAAATTGGAGGATATATCAGAGACTACAACTGCCGGACTTAGAATGCTACAACGTACTATTGAGAATCTACAAAGGATAATGCATTCAGTGGAGGTTACTAAGGAGATCATAAAGAATAAAAAACCCAGAGGAGATGAAGCAATGAAAAACTTCATTGGTACATGGTTTCAGAAGAGAAAGGAAGATGTAGACACTTGTTTTCCAAGTGTTGATCCACCTCCATTCTAGTCAAAAAGTTCAAAACGTCGAGCTTAAGACTATAACCAAGCGCTGAGTGGGAGGCAACCCACTTTTTATTAGGTTTTTACTTAGTTTTTAGTTATACTATTTATTTATTTCGAGTTTTATTTTATTTCTACAGAGTACTTATACTACCATCGATCGACACCATAGAGGCACCATCGGTCGATACTGGATCGCGAACATCGATCGATCAAACCCGCCTACCATCGATCGACACTCTCTCACAGAGAGAGGTATCGAGTTCTATACTTAAGCTATTTACTTATAATTTATTTTTTCCTAACCAATCTGGGGCGGATTACACTCGGGACAATGTAGTTTAAGTGTGGGGGGAGGTTCGTTAATGTTATTTTATTGTTTTTGAGTTTTATTTACTATCTATATAAGTTTTTCAAAAAACGTTTTATCGAGTTAAGAAGGAGACTATGATCAAGATTTATTATTGACTAACCACACTTTAGCACCATTCTTAGAAGGTTGTTTGCAGAGATTACTAGAGATACCAAAGTGGATCATCCTGGCAATATATCACACTTTCTTAGAAAGTTTGAAGGAACCGAACCTGATTTCCAACACTAATCATGAGATTATTTACTTGCTTTAGGATTTGGTATACAGTGGATCGGATTCCTTCTGCAAGTCTGGAAGGTAAAATTTTGTGTGCTTCTGATTCCCCTCTCTCTCCCCTTCAGATTGAAAAAGGAGTCGAAAAGGATTTGGTGGCTACAACCATTAAAGCTTGATTCATATGATCCTAGAAAGAGATAAAGGTCAAAAAGAAGTGAACATGATATGGTGGTAAAAACCATTAGGGCTTGATTCATGGAAGCCTATCCAAATATCTCAGTCAATTAAAAAAATAAATGATACCCTCAAAAGAAGGGAGACATTGACTGAGAAGAAGTGAGAAGATACAGAGGAAAGGAATCAGAGAAGACTATATGTGTGTTCAGATACTTGCAGAGGTAAAAGTCTACATATCCTTTGATCGATACTCCCAAGGTAAAGCCTGAACTTTTATTTTAAGCAAAAAATGATCAGACTACTTCGCTAAGTTGTTGGTAGAATTGATTTGGTTGCTATACTAGGATATGGTATATAAAGTTCTCTGTGATTGACTTAGTAGGATGTTGCTGCAATAAAGTAAGGTGACATTTATACTGAGATATTTTGTGAGTCTTCGCTTTTCAAAACCTCTTTCGCAGGCTTGTTTGCTTGAGGACAAGCAAAAGGTTAAGTCTCGGGGAGTTGGTATAGCCTATTTATTACCAGTTTTAGGCCATGTTATGGACTCCATTTAGGGTCTATTATTTTTTTCTAGGCAATGTTTTAAGGTCATTACAGGTCGAGGTATGTTTTGTAGATATATGGAGATACTTGGAGCTTTTGGAGCATATAGAAGAAATAATTGGTAGCTGACCTTTCTAAGAGTCGAAGTACAAGATTGCCGTCGATCGACAACACTATCTTGACATCGACCGATGTTACATGACCAAGATCGATCGATGCTGACCACTTGCCATCAATCGATAACCAACTCGTGGATAGCCGATTTCAAGCCCAAGTTAGAGACAAGACACAAGATTACAAGTTTACCCCTGGATGAGTTTTGACCTAGATTTTAGGGTTTTCATATTAATACTTTGTATGAGAGATAGGAGAAACACACAACAATACAATATAGTAGACAATATTCTTAGGGATTTTTGTATTGAAACTCTAGTGTTTTATCTATGCATTATATTCAGATTATTATTCTTACTTTGATTATGTTTGAGTAATTGTCAAGTAGATTTAAGGTTTATTAATAGTACTGGTGGATTAGTCAAACAATAGAATTGTTAGGGTTATTATTAGATCTATTAATATAATTGTGTTTATTAATTGTGTTCTAGAGTAGCTAACTAGAACCCTGATAATAGGATAGTTAGGCACAAGCGAGATCATGGTCTACTACTGGAATTTATTCAGTTGAGCTAGGTTGCTAGAAACAAACGAGAGTTGATTTAGTTAATCTAGTGAACTTATCGAATTAGGTCATAAAGCTTGACTCAAGTAACCATCAATCGACGAAAGATCATTGGCATCGATCGACGGTCATTCCGTGTTAACAAGCAAGAGGTGAGACATTAGACTTAGTCAATAGATTAGACTCACAACGAGAGCTGGTCGTCTTTTACATTAGATATCGAGTTCTATGATTAATACTCTTGACTTCTATCCTCTATAACCCACTTGCCTGAAACCCTAGATCTAGCATATTTACATTTACATCTAGTTAGTTTATTAGCATATTTCCATATTTACATTATTAGCATATTTCCATATTTACATTATTAGCATATTTCCATATTGCATCTATACTCTCTAATAAGGAACATTTCCTTATACTGATTACTTTTTACCAAAATATATATAATCACCTAGCTTAACTTTAGGAATAAGAAATCTATTGTGTGCGATTGTTGTCTGTGGATTTGATCCCTAAGTAATACACCTGATCTATGTTGGCAAGAGTATTATTTTGTGTGTTAAGATGAAGAGTTAATTTGATAGTTGATTTGTTTAGAATATTTATACCCTGCTAGAACAGTAAACGACACGCATGTCAGAGCTCCACTGAGATATCTAAGTATACTTTCCACCATTTCCAGTGATAAACCTTGGCACTTGCATATGCTGGCTCACCTGGTTCACAACAAAACAAATATCAGGTCTACTAATGGTCAAATCGATAAGCTTACCAACTAGTATTATGTATTTCTTTGGATCATCAAATGGTGTGTCTTCATAATCCCCATCACGCAAGATCTTATAGTCATCTTCCAAGGGAATCTTGGATGGTTTCTCTCCAACCATACCTGCTCCATTCAAAAGATTAAGAGTGTAATTTTTTTTGCGATAGAAGATCACCTCTTTAGATTGACATACTTCAATTCCAAAAAAGTACTTTAGCTCACCCAAATCCTTAATCTCAAATACATATTTCAAGTAAGCTTTAGTGATATGTATACCTTCTTTATCACTCCATGTGATGATGATATCATCAACATACACAAGGATGACTACTATACCTTGCTGGCTGGTGAGAGTGAAGAGGATGTGGTCTGCTTCAGATCGCCTAAACCCCTTTCCATTCAAGGTTGTACTTAGCTTATGGTACTAGGCCCTTAGTGATTGCGTTAACCCATAAATAGCCTTCTTGAGTCTCAACACATTTCCTGGTTTTACTAAGTTTTATATACCAGGAGGGGGCGCATGTAGACTTCATCTTTCTAGTACCCCTTCAAGAAAGGCATTCTTTACATCTACTTGCCATAAGTCCCATTTCAAGTTAGTAGCAAGTGGGAGGATGATTCTCATGGTATGAAGTTTTGCTACTGGTGCAAAGGTATCAAGGTAATCTTCTCCAAAAGTTTGACCAAATCCCCTTACAACCAGCCTTGTAATCTTTCTTTCGTGTTGCCTGTTGGCTAGGTACATTGTGGTGAAGCTCCATATACTTGTCACTGTCTTATTACTTTTGGAAGGTCAGCCTCATACCAAGTGTCATTGTCTATCATAGCCATGGTTTCATGATCAACAGATTCTTTCCATTCCTTATCTTCCATTGTTTCTTCATTGGATCTTGGTATGTACTCTTGATCCAAGTTGCTCATGAAGACATGATGCTCCTCTGGATTTTGAGCTAGCGAGCTTGCGGCGTGAATAGGATGAGCTATGCATTGCCATTGTAATACACCCTTGCGTTCACCCAAATGGATACCATGGATGGGTCATTCCTGATTCTAGTTCTTCTCCTTAATGGCTGCACTGATCATCTTCAGACCCATTCTCATTGGTTTGAGACTGCTCTTGGTTTTTCCTGATTCTAGTCATTCTCCTTAATGGCTGCACCTGATATTCTTCATCCTCAATCTCATTGGTTTGAGACTGCTGTTTGTTTTTCCTGATTCTAATGCTTCTCCTTAATGGAACCTGATTTTATTCTTCATTTCCATTTTGATCATGAACTTCAGAGCCTTCTTGGTGTAATGTTTCCTCTGATTTTGGTTGGTTTCCCCCCTCATGATCAAGATGGATGTCTTCTTCAGCAGTTGCAACTTCTTGGGTAAGTGGTTCTTTTGCCTTTTCCCTTGCCTTTGGTTGACTGATTCCAGATTTTGTAAGATTATCCTCAATTTGTCTGCCCTATCCGAGGGTGCATGGGAAAGATCTATGAGGTTTTCCCAACTCTTCTCATCATTATACACCTTGGATCCCACAAACATTACATCTCTTGACACCGTAAGCTTTGTTGACTCTGGTGCATAGCACTTGTATCCTTTCTGGTTGTTGAATACTCTATGAACATTCCCTTGACATTTTGGCTTCTAATTTGTTTCTTTGTTCACCATGAATCAAAACAAAACAAAGGCATCTAAACACACAAAAATTATTAATAGATGGCTTGGTCTTGGTTAGTACTCAAACGGAGAGCTATCATGGAGGACCCTTGTTGGTTTCGTTTGATAAGATAACATGCTGAGACCACAGTATCACCCCCAAAATCTTTTTGGAACACTGCTATGGAACATCATGCTTCTTGCAACTTCCATGAGATGTTGATTCTTCCGTTCAGCCACTCAATATTGTTGTGGTGTGTAAGGGCAGCTGGTTTGATGAATGATTTCATGCTTGGCTAGATAATTCTTGAATGTGTGGCTTGTGTATTCCCCACCATTAGCAGACCTAAAGATTTTAATCTTGGCATTGTAATTGCTAGTAACATAGCTTTGATAGTTTAGAAAGGCTTCTAAGACCATATCTTTGGATTGAATTAAGGTAAGCCATGTATACTTAGATTTATTATATATAGTGGTGACAAAGTATTTATGGTTTTCTCTAGAAGCACAAGGGGCAGTCCACACATTAGAGTGAATAAAATCAAAACAATGCTCTAATATAGTCAAAGATTAAAGAAAAAAATCAGATTTTTAAAAGAGAGATTAGGCAACATCAATCATAAGGCACGAGAGTGGGGGTGACCTAATCTAGCATGCCATAATACATCAGAAGCTAAAACAGAAGTGGACTTAAAAGTTGAAGGAAAATATGATCTAAGCTTGGTGTCTTCCAGCAAATAAAGGTCTCCTTTGCTCACACCCTTTCCAATGTTTGGTTAAGATACAAGCCTCACGACTATCATTTTTAAAAGAGAGATTAGGCAACATCAATCATAAGGCACGAGAGTGGGGGTGACCCAATCTAGCATGCCATAATACGTCATAAGCTAAAATAGAAGTAGAATTAAAAGTTGAAGGAAAATATGATCTAAGCTTGGTGTCTTCTAGCAAATAAAGGTCTCCTTTTCTCACACTCTTTCCAATCATCTTACTTGTCTCAGAATCCGGAAAATGAACCTCATTAGGACTGAAAATTGCACGGCAATTAAGGTCAATAGTAGACTTTTTAACTGAGAGAAGTTAGATATAAAGGAAGGCATGTAAAGAGCTTCGGACTCCTTATCAAATAAATTCAGATTTCCTATGATGAGAGTGTGGAGCCATTTACAATCACCATATTTCCTAAAGCAGGCTGAACATTGCTAATCAGTCTAGCATCCCTAATCATATGATGATAGTGTTGGAACCAAAATTCGCATTGTCGATTTCAGTAATCGGAGGAAAGTCAAGAAACTCTAACTTTCCTTGAGGTCCTGGATTTCTGCTGAGCCAACGACAAGTGATAAAAAAATACGGAAAACAGATGAAGTAAAATAAATCAAAAAGAGAGAAAAGTAAGGATGTTCTTATGAAATTGTGTCTGAGCGTAGCAATTGTACAACAGATCTAAAAGCCTCGGCTTCAAGAGCTGTCAGCTATATCTATAGTTCTAACCACCTAAACTTCAAACTTAGTTGAGTCGCAGCTCGCTAACAAAGTCGAAAATTGTCTAAATTTCTCTAAGTGCTAAGTTGCTAAAATTTTTTTGTCTCCTGTGCCTCTTGCCTTGGCTCTTCTTTATATCTGCCTTCTACGTCGGTCGTCTTTCCTTTTCTGCCCTTGATTCGAGTCTATCTCTTTGCGGAAATCTTCTTATCCTCTCAATCTTCATGATTATCTTGTAAAATTGACATTTATCTTCTTTTCCATTTATCTTGTACAAAAATTAAGTAAACCATCATTGTAGTTTGAGCTCATTCTCGTCTTGAGATGAAATGGGCTTTTGCCGCATTTCAGACCTTCCATGCCGTTTTTTGACTTAAGCGTTTTTTTTTATTTCTTTCGGAGAAATCACCTGCCACAAGATGTTGGTTCCCATACCGCTGGTTCCATGAGATTAATAAAAACTAGTCGTATAATCGTAATAAACATTGTGTCAAGTTAACCATTATTGGTTTATACAATCGATTTGATATTTTACGAGAAAACAAGTCTTTGTTATTTTTATCGTAAAATTTAACGGTCACTCCAATCGAGATGAAACTAGGATCAGTTCAGTCATGAATCAAACGAGATAACTATAAGGGCGAGAAGAGCGGAGGAGCAAGGCGTAACTAATGGTGACATAAAACATAGGAGTTGAGTTGATGTCTCCTAATGGTGACATTGTGCGGTGTGTGGTGTCATCACCTCATGGCGACGAGGTAGCGTGGCGGTGTCGCGCCCGTTGGCGTCAAGGAGGAGAGGGAGTCGTCTCCCCTGGCAATGAGGCACTAAGAGGGACTCGTCACCCGCTGGTGCCAAGACGCGTAGATGACGTGGTCGCCTAATGGCGATGAGGTGCGGAGACGACGTGGTCACCTCATGGTGACAAGGAGCGGAGACAGCATGGTTGCCTTGTGACGACGTGGAGTGGAGACGGCATGGTCGCCTCATGGCGACGAAGAGCGGATGGCGTGGCGTGGTTGTCTGTTGGCGACATGGAGAAAAGAGGATGGTCTCATTTTATCGTATTTTCAGAAGTTATTTTTTAATAGATTGAGTATATATTTTGTGAGAACTCGCTACTATTATTCTTTTTGAATCATTCGAGTTTTTAGTTCTCACGTTCTTCTACTTTAAAGAGAGAAAATGTTTATGTAGTAGTTTCTAGAGTTTAATTTTGTTGTGACCGATTTTGACCTCAATAGTTAGCCTCCCAGCTCGCGAGAATCGTTGTGATGTTATTGCGAGCTGTTAGGTAAGTTAGGCAGAATTAATGGCGGAAAATCCAAGTGTGAATTGATTTTTATCGAAAACTATTGTAGATTTCTTCATCTATAAGTATGTGGAGTAAGTTTTCAAATTCTTTACATGCTCACTTCCACAAGAAACTTTCCTTAAGGTAGAAAATCTTTCTCTCTCTCTTTCTTCCTTTTGTTATTTCTATTATGTCTCTGACATGAGTGTGTTTCATTGTTCTAGTAGGGTATAAATATCCTAAACAATTAACTATCAAATTAACCCTTAATCCTAACACACAAAATAATACTCTTGCCAAGAGAGATCAGGTGTAGTACTTAGGGATCGAACCCACAAAGAACAATGACACACAATAGATTTCTTATTTCTAATGACTAAGTTAGGTAATTATATATTGGTAAAGAGTAATCAGTTTAAGAAACTATTCCTTATTAGAAGATATAGATACGATATGGAAATATGCTAATAGTGTAAATATGGAAATCGATAATAGACTAACTAGATGCAAATGTAAATATGCTAGATCTAGGGTTTCAAGCTCAATGAATTATAGGGAATAAGAAGCACGAATATGTAAATATTCTAGAAATTGAATATTAAATATTCTAACCATTTTAACTCCAACTCTCGTATGCGAGCAAAAGGAAAGACCATCGCCCGACAGCTACGGCCTAATGTCGATCGACGGTGAAATCAAAAGGAAGTGTGAACAAGATTTGATATGTTCACCAAGCTAATTAGACCAGCTCTCGCATGTGCCTAACAACTTACTCTCATAGTCGTTCATGTCCTACTTTCGAGATCCTAGTTAGCTACTCTAGAATGCAAGGATTAAGCAAAACTCAATTAATATATATTAACTTAACATAGCAATCCTACTCTTAGGCTAATTCATGTATGCTATCATTTAACCCTAAATCTAGTTGATAACTACTCTGACATAAGTAAAGTAAGAATAATAGTCTGAATAAAATTCATAGATAAAATACTAGGGTTCCAATACAAATCTCCCTAAGGAGTTATTAATCTTCTCCCCTAAATAAATCCTAAAAACTATAATGGAATTCTGGTGCACACAGTCTGCCACTGGCACACCGCGCTCTCTCTTCTCGTGTAATTCATAAATTAGAAATATAAAAACCCTAAAATCTAGGTCAAAACTCGTATAAGGGTAATCTTGTAATCTTGTGTCTTGTCTCTAACTTGAGCTTGAAATCGGCTGTCTGATTTGGACATCGATCGATGGCATATGTGCAACATCGATCGACCTTGTTCATGTAACATCGGTCGACGCCATGGTTGTGTCGCCGATCGATGGCAATCTTTAACTTCAACTCTGTAAATGATCAGCTAGGGATTATTCTCTTCTAAATGCTCCAAAAGCTCCAAGTATCTCCATATATCTCCAAAACGTACTTGGACCTGTAAAGGCCTTAAAACATAGCCTAGACACACATAATAGACCCTAAATGGAGCCTATAACATGGCCTAAAACTGGTAATAAATAGTCTTTGTCAACTCCCCGGACTTAACCTTTTGCATGTCCTCAAGCAAACAAGCCTATGAAAGAGGTTTTGAAAAGCGAAGACTCACATAATGTCTAAGTATAACTGTCACCTTATTTTATTGCAGGCACATCCTATCAAGTCAATCACAGATAAACTTTATATACACTATCCTAATATAGCAACCAAATCCATTCTACCAAAAACTTAGCAAATACTAGTCTGACTTGTCCATATATTGATTTCATTTCTTTGCATAAAATAAAAGTGCAGTCTTTACCTTGGGAGTATCTATCAAAAGACACATGGACTCTTACCTCTACAAGTATCTGAACACACATATAGTCTTTTCTGATCCATTTCCTCTCTCTCTTCTCACTTCTCATTCAATGTTTTCCTTCTTTTGAGGGTATCATCTTATTTTTTTAATTGACTGAGCTATTTGGATAAACTTCCATGAATCAAGCCCTAATTGGGTTAGCCACCAGATCTTGTTTACTTCTTTTTGAACTTTCTCTATTTCTAGGATCATATGAATCAAGATATAATGGTTGTAGCCACCAAATCTATTTCGACTCCTTTTTTATCTGAAGGGGAGAGAGGGGGGAATAGAAACCACATAGACTTTTACCATTCAGACTTACAGAAGGAATCCGATCCAATGTATACCAAATCTCAGAGCAAGCAAATAATGTCAGGATTAGTGTTGGAAATAAGCTTTGGTTCCTTCAAACTTTTTTAAGCAAGTGTGATATTGTGGCAGGATGATCCACTTTGGTATCTCTAGTAGTCTATGTAAACAACCTTCTAAGAATGGTGCTAAAGTATGTTTAGTCAATAATAAATCTTGATCATAATTCTCTTCTTGACTTAATAAAACGTTTTTGAAAAACTTATATATATAGTAAATAAAACTCAAAAACAATAAAATAGCATTAGCGAACCTCCCCCAGACTTAAATAACACTTTCCTAGTGTAATCCACCTCGGATTGGTTAGAAAAAAACAAATCATAAGTAAAATAGCTTAATAAGAAAACTTGATACCTCTCTTTGTAAGAGAGTGTCGATCAATGGTAGGCGGGTTTGGTTGATCGATGGTCGCGATCCACTATCGACCAATGGTGCCTCTAAGTTGTCGATCGATGGTGGACTCAAATGGCTGTTAAAATAAAGTTAAAATCCAAAATAATTAGTAGTGTAAGTAAAACTAAATAAAAACTTACTAAACAGTGGTTGCCTCCCACTCAGCGCTTGGTTAAAGTCTTAAGCTCGACGTATTGAACTTTCTGACTAGAATGGAGGTGGATCAACACTTGGAAACCAAGTGTCTACATCTTCTTAGCTCTTCTGAAACCATGTACCAACGGAGTTTCTCATTGCCTCATCTCCTCTGGCTTTCTCATTCTTTATGATCTCCTTAGTAACCTCCACGGAATGCATTTTCCTTTGTAAATTCTTAATATTGCGCTGTAGCATTCTAAGTCTGGCAGCTGTAGTCTCTAACATATCCTTCAATTGCTGAGAAATACCTTCCTCATCAAGTTTTGAGAAAGAGTAATCTCATTGAAGTTTTCTTCGAATTGTTTTTTTGCTGCAGAATTTTGTCGGTCAACTCAGTATCGATCGATGGCATGATGTTGCCCTCGATCTATGTCACTCTGTTTGCTCCAATCACACCGTGTCTTTGAATAGTATCCAGATCTTGCTTCATCTCATCCATGCGTGTAGTCAAACCGGTGAGGCAATTGTCTATAGGATAGTAGACATCAACAAGCCTGTTGTATAATTCATCCAATGACATCTCTTGAGCTTTGTAAATCTCATTCATAATATCATCAATCTCTCCTCTGCTGTATTTTTCTTGCTTCTTCATGGACATACCGATATTTGCTGCATGTTCAGGTAAACATATGTAGATGTACTCAAACATAGTAGCTCATTCTTGAACTGCCCTGATATATTCTTCTTGCACATTCACAACTCTTCTGTCTATAGCTCGTGCATTACCATTCTCATCTCTCTAGATGCCATACTCATCTCTCTTTTCCCAATAGGAAATTCTTTTGCCATCAGCACCATAGTCTCTCGTTCCATACTCTACATTACCGTCGATCAATAGGGGGTTTCTCCTACCACTACAAGAAAACGCTTGCTTACCGACCAACTTGTTTTCTTGTAGTGTACCGATCGATATTTTAGACGGCTAAGGCTAAGGCCTGATGTCGATCGACGATGAAATCGAAAGGAAGTGTGAACAAGATTTAATATGTTTACCAAGCTAATTATACAAGCTCTCGCATGCACCTAACAACTTACCCTCGTCGTCGTTCATGTCCTACTTTCGAGATCCTAGTTAGCTACTCTAGAATGCAAGCATTACGCAAAACTCAATTGATATAAATTAACTTAACCTAGCAGTCCTACTTTTGGGCTAATCCATGTTTGCTATCATTTAACCATAAATCTAGTTGATAACTACTCTGACATAAGTAAATTAAGAATAATAGTCTGAATAAAATGCATAGACAAAATATTAGGGTTCTAATACAAATATACCTAAGGAGTTATTAATCTTCTCCCCTAAATAAATCCTAAAACTATAATGGAATGCTGGTGCACACAATCTGCCACTAACACACCGCGCTCTCTCCTCTCTAGTGTAATTCATAAATTATAAATATAAAACCCTAAAATCTAGGTCAAAACTCGTCTAGGGGTAATCTTGTAATCTTGTGTCTTGTCTCTAACTTGGGCTTGAAATTGACTGTCTGCGATTTGGACATTGATCGATGGCATATGTGCAACATCGATCGACCTTGTTCATGTAACATCGGTCGACGCCAAGGTTGTATCGCCGATCGATGGCAATCTTGAACTTCGACTCTGTAAATGATCAGCTAGGGATTCTTCTCTTCTAAATTCTCCAAAAGCTCCAAGTATCTCCATATATCTCCACCTGTAAAGACCTTAAAACATAGCCTAGACACACATAATAGACCCTAAATGGAGCCTATAACATGGCCTAAAACTGGTAATAAATAGGCTTTGTCAACTCTCCCGGACTTAACCTTTTGCTTGTCCTCAAGCAAACAAGCCTGTGAAAGAGGTTTTGAAAAGCGAAGACTCACATAATGTCTAAGTATAACTCTCACCTTATTTTATTGCAAGCACATCCTATCAAGTCAATCACAAAGAAACTTTATATACACTATCCTAGCATAGCAACCAAATCCATTCTACCAAAAACTTAGCAAATACTAGTTTGACTTGTCCCTATATTGATTTCATTTCTTTGCATAAAATAAAAGTGCAGTCTTTACCTTGGGAGTATCGATCAAAAGACACATGGACTCTTACCTCTACAAGTATCTGAACACACATGTAGTCTTTTCTGATCCCTTTCATCTCTCTCTTCTCACTAGTCAATGTCTCCCTTCTTTTGAGGGTATCATCTTATTTTTTTTAATTGACTGGGATATTTGGATAAACTTCCATGAATCAAGCCCTAATTGGGTTAGCCACCAGATCATGTTTACTTCTTTTTGACCTTTATCTCTTTCTAGGATCATATGAATCAGGCTATAATGGTTGTAGCCACCAAATCCTTTTCCACTCCTTTTTAATCTGAAGGGGAGAGAGGGGGGAATAGAAACCACACAGACTTTTACCATCCAGACTTGCAGAAGGAATCCGATCCAATGTATACCAAATCCCAAAGCAAGCAAATAATGTCAGGATTAGTGTTGGAAATCAGCTTTGATTCCTTCAAACTTTCTTAAGCAAGTGTGATATAGTGGCAGGATGATCCACTTTGGTATCTCTAGTAGTCTATGTAAACAACTTTCTAAGAATGGTGCTAAAGTATGGTTAGTCAATAATAAATCTTGATCATAATTCTCTTCTTGACTCAATAAAACTTTTTTGAAAAACTTATATATATATATATATATATATATATATATAATAAAACTCAAAAACAACAAAATAGCATTAGCGAAACTCCCCAGACTTAAATGACTTTCCCAGTGTAATCCACCTCGGATTGGTAGGAAAAATCAAATCATAAGTAAAATTGCTTAATAAGAAAACTTGATACCTCTCTTTGTAAGAGAGTGTCAATCGATGGTAGGCGGGTTTGGTCGATCGATGGTCGCGATCCACTGTCGACTGATGGTGCCTCTATGTTGTCGATCGATGGTGGACTCAAATGGATGTTAAAATAAAGTTAAAATCCACAATAAGTAGTAGTATAACTAAAACTAAATAAAAACTTACTAAACAGTAGTTGCCTCCCACTCAGCGCTTTATTATAGTCTTAAGCTCGACGTATTGAAATTTCTGACTAGAATGGAGGTGGATCAACACTTGGAAACCAAGTGTCTATATCTTCTTAGCTCTTCTGAAACCATGTACCAACGGAGTTTCTCATTGCCTCATCTCCTCTGGCTTTCTCATTCTTTATGATCTCCTTAGTAACCTCCACTGAATGCATTCTCCTTTGTAAAGTCTCAATATTGCGCTGTAGCATTCTAAGTCTGGCAGTTGTAGTCTCTAACATATCCTTCAATTGCTAAAAATACCTTCCTTCATCAAGTTTAGAAAGAGTAATCTCATTGAACTTTTCTTCAAGTTGTTTTTTTTTTTTGCTGCAGAATTTTGTCAGTCGAACTCAGTATCGATCGATGGCATGATGTTGCCCTCGATCTATGTCACTCTGTTTGCTCCAATCACACCCTGTCATTGAATAGTATCCAGATATTGCTTCATCTCATCCATGCGTGTAGTCAAACCGGTGAGGAAATTGTCTATAGGATAGTAGACATCAACAAGCCTCTTGTATAATTCATCCAGTGACATCTCTTGAGATTTTAGATCTCATTCATGATATCGTCAATCTCTGCTCTGCTGTATTTTCTTGCTTCTTCATGTACAAACCGATATTTTCTGCATGTTCAGGTAAACATATGTAAATGTACTCAAACATAGTAGCTCTTTCTAGAACTGCCCTGATATCTTCTTCTTGCACATTAACAACTCTTCCGTCTATAGCTCGTGCATTACCATTCTCATATCTGTAGATGACACACTCATCTTTCTTTCCCAATAGGAAATTCTTTTGCCATCAGCACCATAGGCTCTCATTCCATACTCCACATTACCGTCGATCAATAGGGGGTTTATCCTACCGATCGATCCTGGATTTTCTGAACTAAAGGGGTTAGATTTACATAACTCATGGACTTCTAGAATGGTTGTATCGATCGATGCATGCTTGTTGTCGTCGATTGATATTTGATTTTGTATCGGCTCGTGCTTCTGCTCCTTGTTGTCAATCGATGCCGGTTCCTGTGCATCGATCGATGGTTGTTGCTATTGTCCAAATAAATTTCCTGATTCATTAGCCTTAACAAGGGCGTCTGCTACATCCTCCATAGGTAGATTTAGAATTCTCCCATAAATATCTCGTGCACGTCCTTCTGTATCTCTGAAAATTCCAAACACATCTGGTCTGAGATAACCATCTTCTGTATCTTCTGCTCCAAGTAATTTTCAGGTTTTCGTTTGATTTCGTTCGATGGCCAAGAGTTTATGTCGATCGATGCTCGATTATCCACTTTCACGTTCATTACCCAGCCAGCTTCTTCCAGTGCCAGGCTGCAAGACTCAATCAGTTCTTCCTCCTTGTAATTCAAATTGTATTCTTCGTAAGCTTCACTGCATCCTTGGTAAGCCTGATGGCTGTCGATCAATGGTGTATGGTGACCGCCGATCGATGCTCGATAATCCGATTGGTGGCCAAAACAGTTTCCAGCTCCATTGGCCATTGCAAGTATGTCTGCCACATCTTCCTTCATGACATGTAGAATTTTGCAATCCATAACTCTTGCGTGACAACTGGGTCTCTCATAATACTGAACTCGTCTGGTTCTAGATAACCATACTCTCTTTCGCATTTTTTAGTTGAATCTGGTTCGGTCTCTGAATTCCGAATAGTATCAATCGATGGTGAGTGATTACCGTCGATCGATGTCAATTCCCCGAGTTGATGGGAAACATGAAAAACACCAGCCTCTTCCATAGCAATCCCTCGGTATTCGATCATCTCTTCTTCTTTGTAATCTTCGTCGTACTCGAGGTAGGCTGGGTTGTAATCGAGATCTGCATGGTAGGTGTTGATCGGTTATGAAGGTTGAGTGTTGATCGATGATAAAGGGTGGGTGTCGATTGATTGTTGATTTCCAGAATCGTCGATCGATGAGTGAGTTTGAGTATCGATCGATGTTCCTTCTGGCGTGTGGCCAGAAGCTCTGCATCATTACATAATTTCTTGAGGGAAGGTTTATTCTTATAAATTTCATAATAAACATTATGATCAATCAAGGAAAGGCACAACATGTTTGTCTTCATGTCACAGATAGCTCCTACGGTGGCCATGAAAGCTCTTCCAAGTAACAAAGAAGAGTTCTAATTGATCTGGATATCCATCACATAGAAGAAGTCTTTCAGGACTAATACGTTCTGAATTTGAAGTGGGACATCTCTACAAATACCCCTGAATCTACCCTAGAGCAATCCACAAAAATGAAAGAATCACTGGAAGGCTCCACTCTCAGGTTCAACTTCTCTGCCATAGCTCTTGGTATGATGCTCACTGACGATCTGGTGTCGCGTAGAGCATTGGGAAACTCGTGGCTTTTGAGCAAACATGGTATCACAAACTTTCCAGGATCGCTTTTCTTCTTCATAATGATCCTTGGCTTTTTCCTAGGATGACCCTCGGTAGCCTTATCAACCATCATAAGTTATGATGCCTCCATCTTCTGCTCTGGACTTGTCATATTCGTGACCTTTGGTTGATGAACTTTTTTGTTACTGGGTACCATTGATCGATTTTAATATCTCTTCGTCGAGCAATGTTGGAAGATTTTCTCGATTCTGCCAACCCCACAGGGACCATCGATCGATTCATGTGTGAACTGCCTAACGAACTCGAATTTCCTATACGAAACCCTTCCTCTTGTGGCCTTTCTTTCTTGACTTCTACCCAAAAATCATCATCAATCACATCATTGACGTGATGTTCCTTTCCAGACTCTTCCTTCTCCCTAACCATAGCCTTGTATCTCGTAAGGGCTTCACTTGTCTGAGTCACCTGATTCTCCAGCTCCCCCCCACACGGGTGTCGAGATCTTCGATCTTTGTGTTTAGGTGGAGGTACAGGAAATCTATCTTCCCACTGAAATCCACATTCATCTTTTGTTGTCCCTCCAATACTTTGTCAAACATAAATTTGATCCATGGTCTTCTGATTGGCCTTGAAATCTCCATGCCTCTAGCAGCATGGGCCTTAGCTTCAGGTTGATCTGCAGTGTCTGCTTCTGTTTCTGCTTCTGTATCAGGGATTACAGCCCCCCGAACGTCTATCTTTTGACATGATGCATTACGTAGATGACCGTTGAGATCATGCAAGTCTCCATTCTCATTCTGAACCACTACTATAGGCGCAACCATATGAACTTGTCTACTGTGGTCGATTGATGGGGGTGAGATGCTGTCGATCGATGCTGAGTGATCAATGTTGATCGATGCTAGAGTTCTGATATCGGTCAATGATGTCCGCAAAGAAGTGTCGGTCGACGCTGAGTAGATGCCATCGATCGATGCTTGCCATCTTTCTTTACGGATCGTACGTTCAAGTTTATGTGGGTCTGATAATAGTAACTCTTGTCCTTTATTGCTCATGGTACTCCTTTCCATGCACCTGAATAGCAAAGAAAAAGAAAAAGTTAGTAACTTCGAAAGTAAAAACAAACCTAGACTAAATCCTAGAAATTAAATCTAATCGCGATCAATGTTCCCCAGCAACGGCGTCAAATTTGACATGAGTATGTTTTTATTGTTCTAGCAGGGTATAAATATCCTAAACAATTAGCTATCAAATTAACCCTTAATCCTAACACCCAAAATAATACTCTTGCAAAGAGAGATCAGGTGTAGTACTTAGGGATCAAATCCACATAGAACAATGACACACAATAAATTTCTTCTTTCTAAAGACGAATCTAGGTAATTATATATATTGGTCACAAGTAATCATTCTAAGGAAATATTCCTTATTAGAAGGTATAGATGCAATATATAAATATGCTAATAGTTTAAATATGGAAATATGATAATAGACTAACTAGATGCAAATATAAATATGCTAGATCTAGGGTTTCAAGCTCAATGAATTAGGGAATAAGAAGCACGGATATGTAAATATTCTAGAACTCAAAGATTAACTATTCTGACCCTTTTGACTCCAACTCTCGTATGCAAGCAAAAGGAAAAACCATCGATAGACGACTAAGGCCTTATGTCGGTCGACGGTGATATCAGAAGGAAGTGTGAATGAGATTTGATATGTTCACCAAAATAATTAGACTAGCTCTCGTATGTGCCTAACAACCTCGTTCAATTAAGTCTATTCTGGCACATAACCTACTCTCGTAGTCGTCCATGTCCTACTTTCGAGATCCTAGTTAGCTACTCTAGAATGCAAGCATTAAGCACAACTTAATTGATGGATATTAAGTTAACCATGCAATCCTGCTTTTGAGCGAATCCATGTTCGCTATCATTCAACCCTAAATCTAGTTGATAACTGCTCCTACATAAATAAAGTAAGAATAATAGTCTGAATATAATGAATAGATAAAATACTAGGGTTCCAATACAAATCTCCCTAAGGAGTTAAGAATCTTCTCCCCTAAATAAATCCTAAAATTATAATGGAATGGTAGTGCGCACAGTATGCCACTGGCACACAACGCTCTCTCTTCTGGTGTAATTCATACAATATAAATACAAAAACCCTAAAATCTAGGTCAAAACTCGTCCAAAGGTAATCTTGTAATCTTGTGTCTTGCCTCTAACTTGGGCTTGAAATCGTTTGTTGGTAATTTGTACGTTTATCGATGGCAGATGTGCCACACCGATCGACCTAGGTCATGTAACAACGCTCGACTCCAAGGTTGTATCGCCGCTCGATGGAAATCTTTTACTTTGACTCTCTAAATGATCAACTATTGATTCTTCTCTTCTAAATGCTCCGAAAGCTCCAAGTATCTCCATATATCTCCAAAGCATACCTTGACCTGTAAATATCTTAAAACATAGCCTACACACACATAATAGACCCTAAATGAAGCCTATAACATGGCCTAAAACAGGTAATAAATAGGCTATATTTGTTTCCAAGGAAGAGAGTGATTGAGGGCGTCTTGCCTTCCTATATTGATCCCAAGAGCTTACACGTTGAATATGGCAAAATTATTCTTAAGGTCGAGTTCATTCCGCATTCCATTGACCCTGAAGAAGTCGCCGATTATTGGTCCGCCACTTGTTGTCTGGAATCACCTCCACCTAAGTTGTGGTGCCCGATGGGACCTCCCTCTTGAGGAGTCGTGTATGGGCCATGTAGGAGCATTTACCCCTTTCTCGACACCATCCGACGTTTCTGCCAAGTTCTGGAGGAGGTGGAGTTTCAAATACCAAGGCATGGGGAAAGCGCAAATGCTCCCCCTCGTGGTTACTTTACGTGTTATGAGATGCATATTTTGAGTTGTCCCTTGTGTTTTCCTATCCCGGAGATCGTAATTCAAATCTTGGATCGCTTGCAGCTATCAATAAGTCATTTTTCTCCTGGCGGTCTGCAGCATGTCGTTTGAGATCCTGGTTTTTAGTTTCTAGCTAGGGATGACTCTTAGTGCTGATTACCTGAAGGATTTTCTGTTTCCGCAAGACATGGGAGTGCATCTCACGTAATGCCTTAAGCCTTGGCCAGATATGGCTATGATCAAGGGGCTTACTTCTAACTTTCACGGCTGGCAAAACTACTATTTTTGATCCGTATAAACAGTGCCTCTGTTGCGGAAGAATGCATTCCCATTTTTATGCAAAAATGGGGCCCAAAGGGTATCAAGGTCGGATCATTCGGTCATCGTTTTATCAATATTTGAACATGTACTTGTTTTCTTTGTTTTGCAGTTTATAATCTTGTTCCCCCACTTCCCGTAGACGTGTTTACTGTTAGAGATATTCTTTGCGGTGGTACATTCTATTGGGGTTACTTCTCTCTGAAATGAGTTCGTGCGGCGGTTTCATATCATCAATCTCGAGCTCAGCCTCACAGGTTAGTGGAAGAAGACTCGGATCCCACCATGGACGAATTCATTCCATACGACTTTCCCATAGTGAGGGAGAGGGAAAGGTCTCCCAATAACAAGCAAGTTGCCGTTGATAAAGAAAATGTTGTCGATGATTGGATTTACTTGCCTGAGGATGATTGGTTCTAAAACATTCTTCCCGGGAGCAGAAGTGGTACCAGTCAAAACCCACCGTCGTTGTTTGGAGTCAGAGGCCCTGAGCTTGACGCATTCTTTGCCTTATTGGATGTTCCTTTGGATCAATCTGCGGCTGATAGTGAGCCTTCTTGATTGTGAGTGTGTTCCTCATTTCTTATCTTCTAGTGGATCGTGATACTCATAGTTGTGTTAAGATGGAGAATTTCGAGATTTAGGATTTTGAAGAAGTTAATGAACGTCCAAGTATCAACGAAGACGCAAATTTTTGTATCGTGTATCAATGATACTTGACGTGGGTGTGTTTTTATGTTCTAATAGGGTATAAATATCCTAAACAAACAACAGTCAAATTAACCTTTAATCCTATCACACAAAATAATACTCTTGTCAAGAGAGATCATGTCTAGTACTTAGGGATCAAATCCACAGAGAACAATGGCACACAATAGATTTCTTATTTCTAAAGACTAAGCTAGGTAACTATATATATTGGTAGTAAGTAATCAGGTCAAGCAAATATGCCTTATTAGAAGGTATAGATGAAATATGGAAATATGCTACTAATGCAAATATGGAAATATACTAATAATGTAAATATGGAAATATGCTAATAATGCAAATATGGAAATATGCTAATAATGCAAATTATGAAGATATGCTAGATCTAGGATTTCAGGCAAATGATTATAGTAGATAGAAATTAAAGGTATTTAATCATTGAACTCTAAATGTAATGTAAAAGACACTAGCTCTCGCATGCGCGCCTAATCTATTGACTACGTCCAATGTCTTAACTCTCGCTTGTTGACACGGAATGACCGTCGATCGATGGCAATGATCCTGCGTTGATTGATTGTTTCTTGAGTCAAGCGTTACGACCTAATTCGGTAAGTTCACTAGATTAACTAAATCAACTCTAGTTTGGTTCTAGCAACCAAGCTCAACATAATAGATTCCAGTAGTAGACCATGCTCTCGCTTGCGCCTAACTATCCTAATATCAGGGTTCTAGTTAGCTACTCTAGAACACAAGCAATAAACACAATTCTATTAATAGATCTAATAATGACCCTAACAATTCTATTGTTTGGCTAATCCATCAGTACCATAAATAAATCATAAATCTAGTTGATAACTATTCAGACATAATTAAAGTAGGAATAACAATCTGAATAAAATGCATAGATAAAATATTGGGGTTTCAAAACAAATCTCCCAAAGGAGTTATGAATCTTCTCCCTAAATAAATCTTAAAACTATGGTGAGGTGGTGCACACTTAGTCTCCTCACTCACACACTTTTAGCACCTTGCACCCCACACTCACCAGCACACTTCTCTTGGTGCAATACAAAAAGTTTAAATATAAAACCCTAAAGTCTAGGTCAAAACTCGTTCAAGGGTAATCTTGTAATCTTGTGTCATGTCTCTAACTTGGGCTTGAAATTTGGTTGTCTTCTAACTGGACATCGATAGATGGCAGATGTGGAACATCGATCGATCTTAGTCATGTCACATCGGTCGACGCCTACGTTGTATCGTCGATCGATGGTAATCTCGTACTTTGACTCTCTTCAATTATCAGCTACGGATTATTCTCCTCTAAATGCTCCAAAAGCTCCAAGTATCTCCATATATCTCCAAAACGTACCTTAACCTGTAAAGAACTCAAAACATAGCCAAGAAACACATAACATATCCTAAATTGAGTCTATAACATGGTTTAAAACTTGTAATAAATAGGCTATATAAATACTATGCCTTTGAGAGTTAAGAGTAGAGTTAGGGCAAGACCTAGGTTTATTTTCGTCCTTAGAGTATGTGACACGGGTGTGTTTATTGTTATAACAACCTAGTTTAATAGAGTCTACTCTGGCACGGAACCTACTCTCGTAGTCGTCCAGGTCCTACTTTCGAGATCCTAGTTAGCTACTCTAGAATGCAAGCACTAAGCACAACTCAATTGATGGATATTATCTTAAACTAGCAATCTTACTTTTGAGCTAATCCATGTTTGCTATCATTGAACCCTAAATCTAGTTGATAACTACTCAGACATAAGTAAACTAAGAATAATGGTCTGAATATAATGCATAGATAAAATACTGGTATCTAATACAAATCTCCCTAAGGAGTTATGAATCTTCTTCCCTAAATAAATCCTAAAACTATAATGGAGTATTGGTTCACACCGCTTTTTCTCTTTGGTGTAATATCTAGGTCAAAACTCGTCCAGGGGTAATCTTGTAATCTTGTGTCTTGTCTCTAACTTGGGCTTGAGATCTGCTTTCTGCGATTTGGACGTCGATCGATGGAAAATGTGCAATATCGATCGACCTTGGTCATGTAGCATCGGTCGACGCCAAGGTTGTGTCGTCGATTAATGTCAACCTTATACTTCAACTCTCTAAATGATTAGGTACAGATTCTTCTCTTCTAAATGCTGCAAAAGCTCCAAATATCTCCATATATCTCCAAAATGTACCTTGACCTGTAAAGACCTTAAAACATAGCCTATACACACATAATAGACCCTAATAAAGCCTATAACATGTGCCTAAAACAGGTAATAAATAGTCTATATCAACTCCCCCATACTTAATTTTTTGCTTGTCCTCATGCAAACAAGCCTGCGAAAGAGGTTTTGAAAAGCGAAGAATTACATAATGTCTAAGTAGAACTGTCACCTTACATTATTGCAGCCACATCCTATCACGGTTGATTGATGTTTATTCTTCAGTGTCGATCGATGGTACCTGGAAGTTTCTACTCTGTTCTTTTCTTTTTTTTTAGTCTGAAATAAATACATACGATAATTAGTAATAAATAAAAAATAAAATCTAATTAAAACTTACAAAACAGTGGGTTGCCTCCCACTCAGCGCTTGGTTATAGTCTTAAGCTCGACCTATTGACCTTTCTTACTAGAATGGACGTGGATCAACACTTGGAAAACAAGTGTCTACATCTTCTTTGCTTTTTTGAAACCATGTACCAACAAAGTTTCTCATTGCTTCATGTCCTCTGGCTTTCTCATTCTTTATTATCTCCTTAGTAACCTCCACTGAATGCATTCTCCTTTTTAGATTCTCAATACTGCATTGTAGCAATCTAAGTCTGGCAGCTGTAGTCTCTGACATATCCTTCAATTGCTGAGAAATACCTTCCTTCATCAGGTTCCGAGAAAAAGCAATCTCATTGAACCTGTCTTCTAATTGTTTTTCAGCTGCGTAATTCTGTCTGTCGAAATCAGTATCGATCGATGGCATGATACTGCCGTCGATCGATATCACTCTATCTGGTCCACTCTCATGTTGTCTTTGAACAATATCTAAATCTTGCTTCATCTCATCCATGAGTGTAGTCAAACTGGTGAGGCACTTGTCTATAGGATAGTAGACATCATCAAGCCTCCTGTAGAAATCATCCAATGACATCTCTTGAGCTTTGTAGATCTCATGCACAATATCGTCAATCTCTGTTGTGTTGTATTTTTCTTGCTTCTTCATGGACATACCGATATTTTCTGCATGTTCAAGTAAACATATGTATCTGTACTCAAACATAGTAGCTCTCTCTAGAATTGCTATGATGTCGACTTCTTGCACATTAACAACTCTTCCGTCTATAGCTCGGGCATTACCATTCTCATCTCTGTAGATGCCATACTCATCTTTCTTTTCCCAATTGAAAAGTCTTTTGCCATCAGCATCATAAGCTCTTGTTCCAAACTCTACGCGACCATCTATCAATAGTAGATTTATCCAACCGGTCGATCTTGGATATTCAGAACTAAAGGGGTTAGATGTACAAAACTCATGGACTCTTGGAATGGTGGTATAGATCGATGCATGCTTGTTGTCGTTGATCGATGTTTGATTGTGGATCAGCTCGTGCTTCTGCTCCTTTCTGTCAATTGATGCTGGTACTTGTGCGTCGATCGATGGCTGTTGCAGTTGTCCAAATAAATTTCCTGATCCATTTGCCATAACAAGGGCGTCCGGTACATCCTCCTTAGGTAGATATAGAATTCTCCCATAAAGATCTCGTGCACATCCTTCTGTATCTCTGAAAATTCCAAACTGATCTTGTTTGAGATAACCATCTTCTGTATCTTCTGCTCCTAGTTATTGTTCTGGTTTTCGTTTGATGTCGTTCGATAGCCAAGATATACCGATGACCGATGCTCTATTACCCACTTTCACGTTCATTACCCAACCAGCTTCTTCCAGTGCCAGGCCGTAAGACTCAATCAGTTCTTCCTCTCTGTAATCTGCATCATATTCTTTGTAAGCTCCACTGCATCCTTGGCAAGCCTGATTGGTGTCTATCGATGGTGTATGTTGATTATCGATCGATGCTCGATAATCATACTGGTGGGAAAAAAGGTTTCCAGCTTCATTGGCCATTGCAAGTATATCTGCCACATCTTCCTTCGTGACATTTAGAATTCTGCCATCCATAGCTCTTGTGTGACCATCTCTCATAATACCCGACTCATCTGGTTGTAGATAACCGTGTTCCCTTTCGCGTTCTACTGTTGAATCTAGTTCGGTCTCTGCTTCATACCCAGTATCTATCGGTGGTGTATGGTATCCGTCGATCGATGTCGATTTTCCAATTTTATGGGAAACATAAAATACACCAGCCTTTCCGTAGCAATCCCTCAGTGTTCGATCATCTCTTCTTCTTTGTAATTTTCATCGTACTCGAGGTAGGCTGGGTTGTAATCGAAATCTTCATGGTAGGTGTTGATTGGTTCTGAAGTTTGTGTGTCGATCGATTCTATAGGGTGGGTGACGATCAATTGTTGAACTGTAAGTATGTTGATCGATGGTCTAGGTTGGGTATCGATCGCTGCTCCTTTTTCAGATTCCTTATTGAACTCGTAATCGCAGAAGCATGTGGCCACAAGCTCTGCATCATTTCACAATTAAATCAGTGTAGTCTTGTTCTTAATCTTAATAGTTTCAGAAAAATATTTTGACCAATTAGAGATAGATACAATGTGTTTAACTTCATATCACATATAGCTCCCACAGTAGCCATGAATGTTCTCCCAAGTAGTAGCGAAGAGTTCCAATCTATCCTGATGTCCATCACAGGAAAGTCTATCGGGACTAAGGTATTGTTGATCTGCACTGGAACATCTTTTACCATCCCTCCTGAGTTCACTCTTGAGCAGTCTACGAATGTGAAAGTATTGTTGGAGGGTTCCACTTTCAGGTTCAGCTCCTCTACCATATACTTTGGCTTAATGCTCACTGATGACCTAGTGTCACAAAGGGCGTTGGGATATTTGTTTCCTTTGATGAAGCATGGAACCAAAAAAAATTTCAGGATCACTTTTCTTCTTCAGACATGTCCTCTGCTTCATTTTCTCTCTCAGGTGATTGAACATTATCTTTATACCATCATCTGTCTCCCTTGTTTCCCTGAAAAACATCCACAATCTATGAGTAAAATAAGCTTGATCAAAAGACATATCTAGAGGAATTTTAAAAACTCTTTTAGCAAAGTTATCCATCTCCTTTTCATTGATTTCTCTGCGTTGATGTTTGGGGATCTTTTGCCTCCTCTTTGAGTGTCTCTGATCTTCTCTATCAAGATCCATAGCTTCATATGTGTCTGTATTCTGTTTTGAAACTGTCATGGTCGGACGTACAATCAAACTTGCATTGAGATTCGGTAGTAGAACTGGGTTTCTCTCCTATCGATCGATGCTGAGTGTGTACTGTCAATTGATTCTTCTATCACTCTGTCGATCGATGTCACGAGACCGGTGTCGATCAATGTTAGTCGATTCACACGAAGCAACTGATTCTGTAGGCTTCACCGTCGTTTGATTCACACTTATTGGTGTCAATCGATCCGAATGAGAAGTGTTGAGTGATATGGATTTTTTCACACGAAAATCACTTCTTTGGGGCTTCTCTCTCATTACTTCATGACATAAATCTTCATCAATCAATGCATTGACGTGGTGCTTTTGTCCGGCCTCGATTTTCTCCTTAATCAAGCTCTCATGCTTCTTAATGGTCCCACTTGTTTGCATCACTTGATTCTCCAATTTCTTCACCTGATTTCTCAGGTTTTCGAGCTTGGTATTGAGTTTGAGGTACAAACCATCTATATTTTTATTGAAATCCACTGTCATCTTTTGATGTCTCTCTAAAACTATGTCAACCATTGCTTCAATCTTGCTATCCTGACCTTCTGGAGGAAGATTCTGGTAGTAGGAAGATCCCTAAGTCCTGTTATTGTTGAAGGGTCTTCACTGTGAACTCTGATTAAAGTTACTCCTTTAACCATTACCATAGGAGTTCCTGTTGAAACATGGATTCCCTTGTCTCTGGAAACCATTCACATCAATGTAGTTTACATCCTCTTCTTCAATCTCATCTTCTCTTGCTTCTACTTCTGCAAAAGTAACCTGCTTCTTGAGAAATTTCTGAACACTATTCAGTTTTGCCTTGACCTCTTCAATCTGCTCCTTGCTCATAGCTGGAGCTGATTTTCTTCTATCAAAATTTATCTTCTTGGTACTTCTTCTAGATGCCAGATTCTCAATCAATCTTGTAGCTTCTTCAGGGCTCCTTGTGCTGAAATTTCCCTCACTAGTTGTGTCCAAAGCCATCTGATTCTGTAATTCAATACCTCTGAAGAAAGTGCTAAGAAGCTGCACTTCGTTGAACCTGTGATGTGGACAGTCTCTCTGGTATGACTTGAATCAGATCCATCAGTTTCTGAAAGACTCTAAAGGTTCTTGCGAAAAAGTAGCAATCTTGCTCCTCACATCTTCTGCTCTCGCGTCATCAAAGAAGTTACGCAAGAAATAGTTTTTGATGTCAGTCCAGGATGTTAGGGATCATGGTGGTAGTTGCTTAAAGACTCCATTGGCATTGATAGCTTACATAAGCCTCCATTGGCTTTAATAGCAGTCACTAGATCCTCAAATCGCTCCAGGTGATCCATAGGTAAGGTGTCTGCGCTACAAATCCGAAGAAAGCGGGCTTGATCTCAAAATCGTTTCTCTGAAAAACTGGAGGACGAATGGCGGATCTGTTGGCGTAGAACTGGTCTGGAAGGTTGTAGTCAGCCAGCATTCTCTAAGCAGCTTAGGCGGTAGCTTCCGGTTGAGCTAATGATGTGTTTGCTTCTACTTTTGGTTCTGTATCAGGGATTACAGCCCCCTAATCGTCTATCTTTTGACCTGCTGCATTACGCAGATGACCGTTGAGGTCATTCAAGTCTCCATTCTCATTCTAAGCCACTACTATAGGCGCAACCATCTGAACTCGTCTGCTGTCGTCGATCGATTCCGGTGAGATGTTGTCGATCAATATTGAGTGATCAATGTTGGTCAATTCTAGAGTTCTGACGTCAGTCGATGTTGTCCGTAAAGAAGTGTCGGTCGACGCTGAGTAGATGACATTGATCGATGCTTGTCGTCTTTCTTTGCGGATCGTACGTTCGAGTTTCTGTGGGTCTGAGAATAGCAATTCTTCTCCTTTATTGCTCCTGGTACTCTTTTGCATGCACTTGAAAAACAAAGAAAAACAAAAATTAGTAGCTTGAAAGTAAAAAAAAACCTAAACTAAATCCTAGAAATTAAATCTAATGGTGATCAATGCTCCCCGGCAACGGTGCCAAATTTGACACGAGTGTGTTTATTGTTCTAGCAGGGTATAAATATCATAAACAATTAACTATCAAATTAACTGTTAATCATAACACACAAAGCAATACTCTTGCCAAGAGAGATCATGTGTAGTACTTGGGGATCAAATCCACAAAGAACAATGGCACACAATAGATTTCTTATTTCTAAAGATTAAACTAGGTGATTATATATATTGGTAACAAGTAATCAGTTTAAGAAAATATTCCTTATTGGAAGGTGTAGATGCAATATGGAAATATGCTAATAGTGTGAATATGTAAATATGATAAAAGACATAATTGACTAACTAGATGCAAATGTAAATATGCTAGATCTAGGGTTTCAAGCTCAATGAATTATAGGGAGTAAGAAACACAGATATGTGAATACTCTAGAACTCAAATATTAACTATTTTGACCCTTTTAACTCAACTCTCGTATGCCAGCAAAAGGAAAGACTATCGATCAACGGCGATCGACAGTGAAATCAGAAGGAAGTGTGAACGAGATTTGATATGTTCACCAAGCTAATTAGACCAGCTCTCGAATGCGCCTAACAACCTAGTTCAGTGGAGTCAATTATGGCACAAAACCAACTCTCTTAGTCGTCCATGTTCTACTTTCGAGATCCCAGTTAGCTACTCTAGAATGCAAGCATTAAGAAAAACTCAATTGATAGATATTAACTTAACCTAGCAATCCTACTTTTAGGCTAATCAATGATTGCTATCATTCAACCCTAAATCTAGTTGATAACTACTCAGACATAATCAAAGGAAGAATAATAGTCTGAATATAATGCATAGATAAAATATTGGAGTTCCAATACAAATCTCCCTAAGGAGTTATGAATCTTCTCCCCTAAATAAATCCTAGAACTATAATGGAGTGCTGGTGCACACAATCTGCCACTGGCACACCGCCTTTTCACTTTGGTGTAATACATAAAGTATAAATATAAAACCCTAAAATCTAGGTCAAAACTCGTACAGGGGTAATCTTGTGTCTTGTCTCTAACTTGGGCTTGAGATCGGCTGTCTGCGGTTCGGACATCGATCGATGGCAAATGTGCAACATCGATCGACCTTGGTCATTTAACATCGGTCGACGGCAAGGTTGTGTCGTCGATCGATGTCAACCTTGTACTTCGACTCTCTAAATGATCAGCTAGGGATTCTTCTCTTCTAAATTCTCCAAAAGCTCCAACTATCAACATATATCTCCAAAAGGTACATGGACCTGTAAAAACCTTATAACATATCCTAGACACACATAATATACCCTAAATAGAGCGTATAACATGGTCTAAAACTGGTAATAAATAGGCTATATTTGTTTGTGGGGTCAATCCCGGCTGACTTGACTCCTTTACAATTTCAACCTGACTCAATTTAGATATTTAAATCTGCGATGAGTTCTCAGCTATGTGAATTGCATCAATTGGGAATCAAGTATCTGTCCAAAGATATTTTTAAGTTTAGGAAGTACTGACCAGAATTTCAGATTTCTATAGCGCGCTTATCCTTGAGTCGTATGTTTGAGGACCAATTTCATGAAAGCAGCAGGTTAGGCTAAGCGTTCGTTTTGAGAACCGTTGATTTGTCAGTCGGGGCCAGTCGATGAGCGTGATGTAAGAGCAAGTACTTGTCTTTTGTAACTTGTATTAGTTGTTAATTTATATTCGAGTGACGACTGTTCTAGTAGTTTATTCGGGTTTTGGAAATATATTTGAGAAAGTCTGCGACGTCTCGCTTTATCGAGGATATTTTTTCCTTTGGGTAAAGTTCTTTCACGATGTTAAGATATGTTGGGAGAATTTTGCGTTTTGGTCATAGATCTTTTTTGATCTTGCTGGGTGTAGCTTGTTAGAAACTGTTAGAAGTTTCGTTAACCATTTGGTCGTTGGATTTCTTTTTCATATGATTTCCATTTCCGGCTTATATGATAATCATTTGTTCTTACATAGGCATTCCGAGCGAATCGTGGATCGCCGGTCTGGAAGTAAAGTAATTTGTGATATTAAATATTACTGCAATAAAAGAGATTTGTGAGACCTTTAGAAGTCATATTGCGTTATCTTATTATCAAAAAAAGTTTTGAAAATATCGAGTACAACAGTGAATATGTTAAAACATGGAAGTATAAGAGTATATGTATATGTATCCACTCCCCCCCCCCCTTTAAATAGGGGGAAACCATAACTTATCCTGCAACGAGTTACCAATGTACCCCTTTCGGGGATCAAGCCATCTCGTAGTTCAGTTTGTTGTCGTGAGTGTTTTACTAATTTGGCATTGTTGCGTCGATCGTCCTAGCCATGTTGACTGTTACTGGATCAGCAGCTTTTTCTGGAGTAGACTTCCTTGGGTTATTGGAAGCGTTGCGCTCGGAAGTCTGTTTGTTTTCTTCTTCCATACACATTGCTTGACTAGACGATTCTGGATCGTTTTTTTCAGAATTTTTTTCAGGCGGGAGCTGAATTGTCTTCGTACGCTTGGTTTTAGCCATCGATGTGGTCATGATTTTCTTCAGCTTGTGTTCCGCTAGGAAGTAGAGTTGCGACTGTTTTTGGAATCCCCAGATTTATGTCATTCAATTTGGAGTGGGGAAATTGATGCCTAGGTGAAAGGTCGATGGGACTTCCTTCATAGATTTTATTTAGGGTGTTAACATGATCACGTTGTAGATGGCCGGATGATCGATGACTGTGATATAACTCAATTTATCCTAAGGAGTGACTTTTACTCTCTCAAATAAGAGGTTCAGTTGTAGTACTTAGGGATTCAATCTATATTCAGCGTGGAAACACAATAAACTCAATACAATCATGATTAAGCTAGGCAAGATGTTTAATAAAGCAGTAAATAATGAAAGCAAGTGATTAATTGATTTAGGTATTTAAACAGTTAAATGAAATAGCTAGATCTAAGATTTCAGGTAAATGGATTATAGAGGATATAAGATAAGGGTTTTATATCCTAGAACTCGAATTCTGACAGTAGAATATCAAGTACTGAATCTCTGTATGATTTAAGTCTTTGTTAACAACTCTCGATAAAAACTCGGAATAGACTATCGATTAATGTTATTGAGCTAGCATCGATCAATTCTCACATAAATTAAGCATTACGTCATAATTTGATATGTTCACTTAAATTACTAGACCAACTTTCGTATGTATCTAGCAGCCTAGCTCAACAGAATTTATTCAGGTAATGATCCTACTCTCGCGGTGTCAATTATCCTAAGATCAGAGTTCTAGTTAATTACTCTAGAACACACGCAATAAGTACAATACTAATGAAGGATAATTATTACACCCTAGCAATCTATTGTTTGGCTAATTCATCAATACCATTAATAAACCAAAACCTAGCAGATAGATCTACTCAAACATGATAGCAATAACACAAATCATAATCTGAAATAATAATAGAAATATAAATCAATGATAACACCAGTGGAGTTCCAGATCATTCTCTGCAGAAGAATTGATATATCTCTTCATACCTAAAACAATGAATATAATATAGAATAGAAAGAGTAGCCGTCCACAATGGCTTAGAAAACATAAATATAGGGCTTAAACTCGTCCAGGGGTATTTTGGAAACTTGTGGTGGCTTCTGGGCTTTAGTCGGTGATTAAATATACTCGTACTGCGTGGGATAACCATCGATCGACACCAAGGTTGCACGGTCGATGAAATTCCTTCATCTCCTCGACAACTTTCTCTCGCGAGGCAGATCGACCACTCTTCAGTAAAACGGGCTTAACTTTAGATCTAACCTCAAATGGACCTCGAAACAGTGGCATTGGAAACCTAACTCGAAGCTCTGTCTTGTTTCAAAGGATCAGCTCAATCGCACCATGGGAATATCTCCATAACTAAACATCTAACGTGTATGTGCAGTTCTGCATCTCAAAAAGTTCCATAATCACCAAATTTCTACAATACGTACCTGAATGTCAAAACACTCTAAAAAAACTCCGGACACATACAATAGACTCTAAATAGGTCCTATAACATGGTCTAAAATTGGTAAATATTGGGACCTATCAACTCTCCCAGACTTAACATTTTGCTTGTCCTCAAGCGAAACAAGGGTAAACATGTGGAAGAAGTTTGAAAAATAGGGACTCACAAAATCTTTATCTTATTTTTATCACATGTAGTATGTTGCAACCTCATCAGACAAGTCTCAATCTTAGAGAAACTTTATATAGCAACCAAATTCATTCTACCAACAACTTAGCAACTACTAGGGTGACTCACCCCTCTACTAACCTCATTTCTTGAATAAAATAAAAGTGCAGGCTTTACCTTGGGAGTATCGATGAGAGGACACATGGACTCTTACCCCAGTAAGTATCTGAACACACAAGCAGTCATCTTTGATCCCTTTCTTCCCTCTTTCTCACTTCTCTGAATCTCTTTATATTTTTTATAAGTCCAATGAATCAATGATGTTGATATGTTCCATCTTGTTCATCTTTATTTTCCTTTTCTCTTTTATTTTTTAATTTTGATAAAGTGTAGGCATATAATGGGGTCACATGTAATTTACATATCTGTCGCTTCCACAGTGTGTGGTCATTCCTTTATGAATTAGAGCAATGGGGTTATAGGTAATTTACCAACCCCTTTGATATCATCTCAATATTTTATTTTTAGAGATGCCGAAGAGAGAGAGAGAGAGAGAGAGAGAGAGAGAGAGAGAGAGAGAGAGAGAGAGAGAGAGAGAGAGAGAGAGAGAGAGAGAGAGAGAGAGAGAGAGAGAGAGAGAGAGAGAGAGAGAGAGAGAGAGAGAGAGAGAGAGAGAGAGAGAGGGAATCATAAGCACACATACTTTACCTTCCAGACTTGCAATAGGAATCCGATCCAATGTATGCCAAACCCCAAAGCAAGCAAATAAGTTAGTATTAGTTTGGATGTTAGCTTCGGTTCCTTCAAACTTTCTAAGAAAGTGTGATATAGTGGCAGGATAATCCACCTTTATATCTCTAGTACTCTCAGCAATCGACATATCTAGAATGGTTAGTTAATAAGAAAAAATTTAACTGATCATAATCCCTTTCTTGACTCATAAAACTCAATAAAACACACAAGAATAAAACTCAAAATAGAAAGCAATATCAGTAAACTTGCCCCCCCCCCAGGCTTAAATAACACTGTCCCTAGAGTTATCCCTCCTCGGTTAGGTGGGAAAATTAAATCATAAGTAAATGTGTTAAAGAAATTTGAAAATACCAGACTTTGTTACGAGTGTTGATCGATGGTAATGTATTGACATCGACCGATGGTTGTGCTCTCTCGTTCACCAATGGCAGTTCTCGATCTTCTTGTTTTTCTGCAAATAAAGATTAAAAAACGAAATTAGTAATAAATAAACAACAAAATTAAAATTTACTAATTAAAGGGTTGCCTCCCACTCAGCGCTTATTTTCAGTCATTAGCTTGACTTTTGGAACTCTGAGTTTGTCCGGATAAGATTGGAAACTTGCTCCAAAACCTTTCACAATGTCCAATATCTTCAGCTCATCACACTTTTTGTGAAAACCTTCAAATACTCTTCTCCTTTGTCTATCATCTCAGCAATAAGAAGTGCTTGAAGTTTGCAGATGGTTGTGAGAAACATCTGCTTGGCACTCAGTATTTCTTGGCAACATCTCAGAACTGAGGAATCAATGATAATTGAGGACCTCCCTTGGTAATTTTTCTCTTCTTTCCCCCAGACTTGTCTGGTCTTGTGTGATTGCCTCAATCAAAATTTTTTTACACACTTCAAACTCCTTGTGATATGAAATGCAAGGGGTGGCGATCGACACTCCAGTGGTGGTATCGATCGATACTGCTTCTGTTGGACCTCTGTCGACATCACTTCTATGTCTCAACCCTCTCTGAGAAGTTACTGCATACATATGATCATCAAAGACCCAATTGTAGGAACCCATATGCAAACGTTTATCTCGTGGGATAGGAAATTCAACTTTAAAGACAGCGCAAGGAGCCATAAACTTCGCAGGGTCATTTACTCTTTTCACTCTTTTGTGAAGACCAACATCCCCTTCTACGCAGATATGTGGTTGTGGATGTTCTGGGACAGCAAGGTGTGAGGCCTCAGACTTGTATGTTCTCTCTTTGATTGGTTCCAGCTAAACTGTGTATCCTGGATGCTCGCCCAACAATGAGTGTTGATCGATGTTAGGTGGGCAGTGTCGATCGATTGCATCAGGTGGGTGTCGATCGATATCATTAGGTAGGTGTCGATCGATGTCAGCCTTTGGTGAAGTCACCAGATCTTTTCCCGAAACTGTTCTGATCGTTGTCAAGCTTCATCTCCAAGTCCTGAACCAAATTTTAAGGCTGTTTTTCATCCTCTAGCTCAAGAAATCCTCTACAATCGACTGATCAAACTTCAGTGTTGAGTCCACAATGTCGTGAGAGAAACTCGATCTTCCAGAGATTTAAGGAGGTATCAGTCGACAACAAAGATATGTGTTGATCGATGCTGAGGTCTTAGTGTCGATCGATTGAGGTTTTATTTTCGATCGACACATGAGTCAGATCACTAACATCATCTTCTTCTGCTCTGATTGGCTCAGATCCATGCCTTTATGTGTAACCTCATTTGTCTGTTGAGCCTTAATATTTTTCTTCTTAGCGTGAGTGATCAGCGTTTCATATTCTCCATCTGTTTTACATTCTCCATCTGTCTCACTCTAGAAAACACCCAACATCTTACTGAACTTAAACATCAACTCCTTATCCCGGCCTTTAACCATCATGTCCCCAGCATATAATCAATATTTCTTTTCCGAGCTGCTGCATCATCAGTGAGAAATTGGTTGAGGAAGGTGTTTTAATGTCCTAATAGCATTTTAGATATCCTGGCGGCAGTCGATTAAACCAGGTAAATGCATTCCCAGAGAGAGAGAGAGTGGGAAAATCTTGCAAGGTATGTGTTCTTCAGCTATTTCATGTTGATCGCTCTCTGAGACTAGTTCCTCAAGTTCATTGATGTGGTCTCTGGGATCTTCATGAGGAAGTCCCCGAAAGGGGTCCTCAGCTACCTAATCAAACCATTCACGGCTCATCTTGAATTAATTCATCTCAGCAACAGTAATAACATCAGGGGTCACAGCACCATGTGCTTAAATCAACTGTCATGTACTGTTGCGGGACGACCTTCTTCGTCAAGTATAAGCACTTTGATCTACTTTGTCTTCTCACAAGTAGTGTCGATTGATACAAAGGAGTTGGTGTCTATCGATGCTTGGTTCACATTTCCGATCGCTGCTGCTTGGAGGGTGTCGACCGATGCTTCCGTCGTAGACTTATGGATCGTGCATGAATCAGCAGACTCCTTCTTTGAAGAACCCAAAAACCTCTTCTCGTTGCTTCCTGGCACTCAGATGGATGTACCTGAAACACAAGTATAAATTTTATGTAAGTAAACAAAAATAGAGAAATAACCTAGACTAAATCAAACAAATTGAGTTTAATGTCGAATCCTCACTCCCCAGCAACGGCGCCAAATTTGATATCACTCAAATTACCCTAAAGAGTGACTTTTACTCTCTCAAATAATATGTTCAGTTGTAGTACTTAGGGATCGAATCCATAGAGAGCGTGGGCACACAATAAACTCAATATAGTCGTGATTAAGCTAGGCAAGATGTTTAATAAAGCAGTAAGAATGAAAGATTGATTTAGGTTTGTAAGCAGTTAAATGAAATAGCTTGATATACCATGGAATTTACCACTTTTAGGCCGTGGTATATGTGCTTTTTTTAGAATCTATAATATGAGTTTGGATTATTTATGAGAGTATTTTCAGGTTCATGTACATTCTGGAGAACTTAGGTGATTCTAGAGCTTTTTGAGATGCAGAACTGCACAAGCGCGTCCAATTTTTAGCTATGGATGGAGACCTTCCCACCGTTAGATTGAGCCCATATTTTTACACAAGATACAGCATTGGGTTAGCTTTCCAATGCCACCGGTTTAAGGTCAGTCAGAATCATGTAGCAGAAGTGATGCCTAGTTTACTTAAGAGTGGTCAGTCTGGCTCGCGAGAGAAAGTTATCGAAAAGCTGAATGAGTGTCGATTGACGGCACAGCTTTAGTGTCGATTGACGGTATAGACTTAGTGTCGATCGACGGTGACACCAGAATGTGGGCCAAGTATATTTTCAGACCGACTTAAGCCCAGAAGCTACCAAAAATTACATATAATACCCATGGACGACCTAAAACCTATTTATATGTTTTCTAAGTCATTGTTGATAGCTACACTTTCTAAGATTTATTCTATTAATTGTTCTTATCTAGGAGAGAAGAGATGATCTTCTTAAGATTCCTCTTGGAACTCCTTTATTTTTTATATTTATTATATTGGAATTTCATCTATTCATCTATGGTTTTCTGTGACACCTATCTTGCTTGAATAGATCCACCTGTTATATTTAGGGTTCATATTGGTATTGATGAATCAGCCCCAAAATAGGATTTCTAGGATGAAGAAATATCAATCTTTGGAATTGTGTTTAATGCTTGCGTTCTAAAGTAGCTAACTAGAAATCTGAACTTACGACATGGACAACTACCAGAGTAGATTCTGTGCCAGAATTGATTACACAGAGCTAGGTTGTTAGATACATGCGAGAGCTCGTTTAATTAACCTAGCGGGAAAATTTCCAGTCTGATTAGCGTCCATCGACACTCGGCCTTAGCCGTCTATCGACGGTCCACTCCTCTTTTTGCATACGAGAGTTGGTAAAATAGGGGGTCTGACTAGTTATCTAATGTTCTCGCATATTAATAATTCTCTGCATCCTATTCATTATAATTCACTTTCTTGAAACCTTAGATCTAGCAAACCATCTTTCCATCAAACTACCTTATTCGACCTGCTTTACTTTATTAGTGCATATCTATTAGCCTAGTTTAATTGCAATTGATTGAGTTTATTGTGTGCTCACTCACCCTGTGGATTCGATCCCTAAGTACTACAACTCGTCCTTTTATTTTAGAGAGTAAAATTCACTTTTTAGGGTAATTTGAGTGATATCAAATTTGGCGCAATTCTCGGGGAGCATTGATCACCATTAGACTCAATTTGCTTGATTTTGTCTTGGTTTTTCAATACTAGTTTATTTACATAAAAAACAATATTTTGTTTCGGGTACATATATCTTAATACCAAGAACAAGAATGAAGAGAGGATTTTTGGGTTCTTCAAAGAAGGAGCCTGCTGGTTTATGCACGATCCGTAAGTCTACGAGGGAATTATCGATCGACACCCTCCAAGCAGAAGCGATCGGCAGCGTGAACCAAGCATCGATCGACACCAACTCCTCGGTATCGATCAACACTACTTGTGGGAAGATAGAGAAGGTCGATATACTAATACTGAGCTTTGACAATAATGGGGTTTTAAGAGACGGAGAAGGTCGCGCTCGCAACAATGCAGGACATTTGATTTATGCACATGGGACTGCAATCTTTGATGCTACTAATGTTGCTGTGAATGCTAGGACTGAACAAAAAAAAACACTTAGAGACTAAAACAGTCTTGAAGAGTTCTACGCTAACAGGTGTGCGATGCGTCGTTCTACACTCCATAGGAATGATTTTGATCTGAAAGCTGCATATATCTCTCTTGGGGGTCAGCATCCCTTTAATATTCTTCCTCATGAATGGTTAACCACCTCGAAACATTCGAAGATCTAGCGTTGATCATTAAGTGAAATGGAGTTTCTGAAGGCTACTACTTCTACAAGTTATTCCCATACTCTCTTGCTGGAGAAGCAGCACGTTGGTTCAAGAAATTGTCACCTGAATCTCTCACTACCTGGAATGACATCACGAACGTCTTCCTCAACAACTATCTCTATGATGCTGCAGAAAATCTAGAGATCGAGATGGAATCTATGCTGAGATATATATGGTAGAGGATGATGAGCAACATGGATCGGGAGAACATAGCAGAGAAGAAGTAGTTGATATTAGTGATCCGACCTTAGCATCGATCAACACAAATACCTCGGCCTCAGCATCGTTCCACACTAACCACTGCTGTCAGTCGATGCCACTTGAAATCCAAGAAAGATCGAGTTGTCCTCAAGACATTACGAACTCGATACTAAAGAGCACAGATGTATCAAGTTGTTATCTTTTCCTAGATAAAGACAGAGAGATCACCGTGGAAGATTTCTTGGAGCTAGAGGATGAAGAACTGCCTCAAATTTCAGATTTGGATCCGAGTAAAGAGATCACTATGGAAGACTTCTTGGAGTTAGAAGAATGGCTTTAAATTTTTGATCGGGAGAGTTGACTGAAAGCTGACATCGATCGACAAGACCCACCTGACATCGATCGACACTACCCACCTGACATCGATCGACACAAGCCACCTGATATCGATCAACAGCTACCTGATATCGATCGACACTCATCATTGAACGAACAGCGAGGTTACATGATTGAAGCAGAACCAGTTGAGGAGAGAATGCACGAGTCTGAGGCCTCATACCTTATTGTCAATGAACATCTGAGACCACCCATCTGCGAGAAAGGAGCTGCTGGTTTTCACAAAAGAGTGAAAATGGTACATGACCCTGTGAAGTTTGTGGTTCCCTGGGCTGTTTATGGAATTGAATTTCTTATTCCACCTGATAGGAATGTGGATTTGAGTTCTTACAGTGAGGTGTTTGATGATCCTCTACACGCAGTATCTTCTCAGAGAGGCTTGAGATATAGAAGTGACATCGAAAAAGGCCTAACAGAAGAAGCATCGGTCAACACTACACCCTCTGTAAAGATCGACACCCCTTGGGTATCTAAACATGCAGAGACAGAAACTGCCAAGTCTGGGGGAAATAACAGAAAGAAGAGAAGGAATTGGAAGAAGAGGAAAAGGACAAAAGGTGGTCCTCAGATGTCATTGATTCCCTACTTCTCAGATTGTGTCAGGAAATACAGAGTGCGCAGCAGATGCTTTTCATAGCTGTTTGCAATGCTTTGAGCACTCCTTATTGCTGAGATGATAAACAAAAGATAAGAGTCTATGGAGGCTTTCACAAAAAGTGTGACAAAACTGAAGATATTGGACATTGGGAATTGTATTGGAGAAATTTCTGAATCTCATCAGGACTGAATCAGAGTTCCAAAACGTCAAGCTAAAGACTATAACCAAGCACTGAGTGGGAGGCAACCCACTGTTTGTAAGTTTTAAATTTTGTTTTACTTTAAATTATTACTGATTATACGTTTTGCTTTATTTCAGGTAAAAAAGGGACCCGAGGAAGATAATCTGCACAGCATCGACAGACACCTGATCAATGTTAATCGATAGAACAAACCGAGCATCGATCGATCGCCACTTAAATTTGTCGACCGTCGGTCACCATCACAAAGCAGGTATATCGTTTTTCCTTGTTCAATTTTTTTCTTATGATTTATTTATCCTAACCAAACCAGGATGGGATGACACTGGGGGTAATGTTATTTAAGTATGGGGTGGTTCGTTGATGCTATTTATTGTTTTGAGCTTTTATTTTGTTGTATCTTTATAAGTTTTTCAAAAAAATTATTGAGCCAAGAAGGGGATTATGATCCGATTTATATTTTTACTTGTTCACTAACCACTCTATAGCACCATTCTTAGTCTTGTTGCTACCAGAGAGTACTATAGATACTAAAGTGGATGCCATTATATCACATTTGCTTAGAAACCTCCAACCTAATACTTACTTATTTGCTTGCTTTGGGTTTGGCATACATTGGATCGGATTCCTCATGCAGGTCTAGAAGGTAAAAGTCTGTGTGCTTCTGATTCCTTTCCCTCGCTCTCTTCGGTATCTATAAAAGGAAAGAAAGAAAAGACTGAGATGATTTCCTGAGATGCAGAGGGGTAGGTACATTACCGATGACCCCACTATTCTAATTCAAAGGAATAATCACACATTGTTGGAAGAAAGGGGTAGGTACATTACCGATGACCCCACTATTCTAATTCAAAGGAATAATCACACATTGTTGGAAGAAAGGGGTAGGTACATTACCGATGACCCCACTATTCGCCAACACTTCGTCAAAAAAAAAAAGAGAAAAACAAAAGAATAAATTGAAAATAAGATGGCAAGATGGACTGTATGTACTTGGCTTGGCCCATCAAGGGGCTATCCGATCAGCTTGGCTCAACATTAACTATGGACAGCTCGCCTGCTGTGTACTTTTAGCCGAGAAAGCCTGTCCCGAGCCGGCTTGTTGGGACGACCAGGAATGGGTGGCTTGGAGACTTGTTTCCTCGGCCTGGACGTTTGGCCGACGAGTAAAAGGCCCAACAAGGATTGGTGCAATTAGGGAACCCTAAAACAGGTATAAAAGGAGGTAGGATGACCAACTGAAACGGGGCAGTTCTTTATAGAGCACTAGTCACTTTCTCTTGTAACACATATTTTCGACATAAATAAAATTCTCTTGTGACAAACCCACCGACGAGTTTTCAGTCGTATTGTCTGAAACTCGGTTCAAACAATTGGCGCCGACCGTGGGGCTAGCTCTCAAAGCACACTCTGTTCGAATGACTCACCCAAGTTCCACCTCCCGAAACGAACAGGAGCCCACTCTCGACACCGCGCCACAAACATCAATGGCGTTCAAGGACACCGTTATGGCGCGCCTCGCACAATAGGAAGAAGTTCAAAAAGCCACAAACACACAACTGGCCGCGCTAGTGGCCACTCTCGCTCTTCCCTCCGGCATACCAAGTAACCCTCTAACGGTACATCGTCAGCTGTTCCACACTAACCCAGAGGCCGAAGCCCAGGAGAAACATCCCGACGTCCTTGACCCCTTGCTTACGACCGAGATCCAGAATCAAGGAGGGTCAGACCTAGCCACAGTTCGCAAAATCGCAGCCCTTAAACTCTCCCTCTCCGAAATAAGCTTGAAGATCCATCACGTCACGAGTTCCGCCCCTAAATAGACCGGGTCCTCGCCGCAACGTCCCGTACGATGTTCTCTCGCCGCATTAGCGACGTGCAACTTCGCTCAACGAAATAGTTCTGCCTACCTTCTTACTCCGGCGATTCAGACCCTACGGACCACATGACGGCTTTCAACATAGCAATGGGAAGGGCAAACTTCGCCGACAAAGAAAAAGAGGCCGGCTTTTGTCAACTGTTTGTCGAAAGCCTCACCGGACCGGCACTGACATGGTTCTCACGCCTTCCAGAAAACTCCGTCGACAGCTTTCGTGATCTTTCGGCGGCTTTTTTGAAACATTACATAATGTTTACTCGACAAGGAGCGACCGCTTCCGACTTATGGAAAATGTCTCAATCTTCGACTCAAAGCCTCTGCGACTTGATGGACAAATTCAAAGCAGTCGTTTCAACCGTTAACATACCCGATAATATCGCCGTGGACGCCTTGATGAATACCCTATGGGTCCACTCAAAGTTTCGCGACGACTTATATCGACATCCGACAACTTCCCTACAAGACTCCATCGCTCGGTCCAACAATTTCATTCGTATGGAAGAAGACACTCGAGCGATCCTTAGCAAGCAGAACGCATGAAAACAAGCACCGCCAAGAACGGTTGACGCGCGGCAAGAGCCACGCCAACATGCCTCCACTGAGATAAATGATCGTAAAAAAGGCTTCGTATACGTAGTCGACGAGGATAACCTACCATCCTCTACCGTCATCGTCCGAGAAAAAGGTAGGAATCACTCGGAGCGAGAACAAGACAGTAAATCCCAAGCCCCTTCCATGTCTTCCAACCAGCTCGACCTAACCAAATATTGCGAATACCACAAGACCAGGGGTCACGATACCAAAGATTGCAAGTAGCTTCACGAAGCATTGCTCGCATCCTTCAGCAATGGGAACGCAAAAATCGATCCGCCGAAACAGAGACCTAACAACAATAAAAGCTGGAGTAAAACAAAGGAGAAAAAGGCTCACCGACCTCACGGCAAAACTCGTAGGGCGACCCTCGCGATAAGGGAAACGCCATTCCACTGGTCGAGCGAGAAAAAGCCGATACATCAGCCGTTGAGGAGAAACCAAGAAACCGCCGGCGCGTTGACGTAATCTTGGCCAGACCAGGAGACTCATCCGAAACAAAGTAACGATCTGTGCACACGACTAACGCGCCAACTGGCAACACGTTGCCAAAGCAACGACCTCCGCCTCCAGTTAAAGCGTAAGTCGACTATCGATGAAGATCCCCCAAGCAGAACCCCTGATCTCTGAACGTTCCTCGACGATTCCAGCAGCAAGCAACACGTTCTTACATCCATATCCTCCGACACGCATACGCAGTCTCCCGCCACAGACCTGCGCGATAAGTTAAATGCCAATAAGGATGACCTCCGTGGAAGCCTTAACCGACGGAAAAGCGGTGACTTACGAGAAAACCTCCAGCACGTCAAACCTCCCACTGCGCAAAATTCAGCTCCAACAACCAGCGACCTCAGGACTCTAATACAGGAGAAACGAAATGACTGTCAGTCACTACCCAACGTAATTATGGGTGGCTTGCCTCCTTGCGGAGACTCTGTACGATCGGTTAAAGACTATCTTCGGTAGGCGGTAACTTCTCAGGAATGGCCCGTGCAACCCGAGAATGATCCACCAATCACTTTCTCGGCTGCCGATGCCATCGGTGTCCATACGCCCCATAACGACCCACTCCTCGTAGAACTCGGGATCACCACATGCGACGTTACCAAGGTGTTGATTGACACCGGTAGTTCCGTTGACCTTATCTTCCACAACACCCTCGAAAAAATGGGGATTGACTTACGCGACATGAAACCATCTTCTCGATCTCTCACCGGTTTCAACGGGTCTTTCGAGTTAATGATTGGAACAATACGCTTACCGGTTTACGCATGCGGGATCGCCCGTACGGTCAAATTCTTGGTTATAAGCCTGGAAGCCCCGTACAATGCTATCCTCGGAACTCCGTGGATACACTCAATGTGGAAGTCACGTTGACTTACCATCAATGCATTAAATTCCCCGGACCAGACGGACAAATTCATACGTTGCGAGGAGACCAACAAGCCGCACGAGACCTCCTGATCGCTACAGTCAAACTTCAACGGTCACTATCTCACGTCAATTCAATCTCCCGACAAACCAGCCGGTGGACGCAAACCAATCTTTCATATCCGCAAAAGGAAGAGATCACAGAACTCACCATCGACGGTACCGACCCGAGCAAAGTCATCCGGATCGGTGCTAACCTCCCCGACGATTTGCAAAGACAAATCGTCGAATTCCTCAAACAAAACTCCTCAACCTTCGCCTGGACAACTACAGACATGCGGGGCATCAACCCAACTATCATCACGCACAAGCTAAATGTAGATCCTACTTTTAAGCCGATCCGACAAAAAAAGACTTAAGCTTGGTCCTGAAAGGTCAAAGGTGGTAAACGACGAAGTAGAACAACTACTTGCAGCCGGTTCAATCACCGAGGTACGATACCCTGAATGGCTGGCAAACCCAGTCGTGGTCAAGAAAAATAATGGCAAATGGCGCGTCTGTGTCGACTTTACGGACCTTAACAAGGCTTGCCCAAAAGATAGTTACCTGCTTCCCCATATCGACAGACTAATCGAGTCAACCGCTGGCAACGAACTCCTCACTTTCATGGACGCCTTCTCTAGTTATAACTAAATAATGATGCACCCAGACGACAGCGAGAAAACAGCATTTATCACCGACAGAGGGACATACTGTTATAAAGTGATGCCTTTTGGGCTAAAGAACACCAGCGCAACCTACCAAAGGCTCGTAAACAGGATGTTCGCCGACAGATTGGGAACTTCGATGGAAGTATACATCGACGATATGTTAGTAAAATCACTCCACGCGGCAGATCACCTGCAACACTTAGAGGACTGCTTCAAAACGCTCAATGAGTACGGCATGAAACTGAACCCAACTAAATGTACCTTTGGGGTGATGTAAGAAGAATTCCTCGGCTACATCGTAACGTAGAGAGGAATCGAGGCCAATCCAAAACAGATTTCCGCTATACTCGACCTTCCTAGCCCGAAAAAATAGCAAGGAAGTTCAGCGGTTAACCGGTAGGATTGCGGTGCTAAACCGATTCATATCTCGATCCACTGACAAGTGCCTCCCATTTTATGACCAGTTGCGAGGCAACAAAAAATTCGCCTGGGATGAGAAATGCGAAGAAGCGTTCACTCAGCTGAAACAATATCTAACCTCTCCCCCCATACTATCTAAGCCCGAGAATGGTGATACCCTTGCACTTTACGTCGCTGTATCTCCGACAGCCGTCAGTAGCGGCCTCGTACGGGATGAACGCGGCGAACAACAACCTATCTTCTACACAAGTAAGCGTATGACTGACCCGGAAACTCGCTATCCCACCTTGGAAAAATTGGCTCTCGCCATCGTCGTCTCCTCAAGGAAACTCCGGCCGTACTTTCAATCTCATTCGATTAAAATACTGACGAACCAACCATTGCGTACCATCATGCAGAATACTAACCGATCTGTTCGTCTATCTAAATGGGCGATTAAGCTCAGCCAGTACGATATCCTTTACACGAACCGAACCGCTGCCAAATCACCAGAGCTCGAGCAAGACCTAGCTCTCCCGAAAAACAACTGGATCTTGCATGTCGATGGCTCTTCCACCATCAAAGAATCCGAAGCTGGGGTGCAGCTTCAGTCGCCCACCGGCGAACTGATTAGACAGTCTTTTGCGTTCGATTTCGCCGCTTTTAACACCAAAGCTGAATACGAATCCCTCATCGCCGGACTTCGACTAGCCAAAGCTTTGAAAGCCAAGCAACTAAGCGCCTATTGCGACTCCCAAATCGTCACAAGCCAGTTCAACGGCGACTACGACGCACGCAACCAGCGAATGGACACCTATCTCAAAGTGCTCCAGTCACTCGCTAATGATTTCGAATTCTTCGAGCTTACAAAGATCCCTCGGGGGGAGAACGTATGCGCAGACGCCCTCGCTGCCTTAGGAAGCAAACTTTGCAACCAAGTTAAGCGCACAATCCCAATTCACCGTATAGAGAGACCGAGTATCAACCTGCCCAACGAAGGACATCCCCTGGTCACCTCGATTGCCGAAGCCTCTGATGACGATCATAACCCGACTACCAAGCAAAATCAGTAACAGCCCAGCCTCGACTGGAGGACCGAATTCATCGATTACCTTGCACATAACTCGCTGCCCGCGGAGAAGTGGGCGGCTAGACTACTTAAAGCGCGTAGTGCACATTACATCATCATTGACGGGGAATTACATCGATGGACCGCAAAAAAGGTACTGCTCAAATGCATCGCTGGCGATGCAATCCGACTAGTAATGGCCAAAACGCACGACGGCGTTGCCAGTAATCATTCAGGAGGAAGGGCCCTAGCCCTCAAAGTTAAGAGCCTTCGTTTCTACTGGCCGACAATGAACAATGATTGCGAAGAATATGCACGGCGTTGCGATATTGTCAACGACATGCCCCCAACATCCATCACCCGACCGAACTGCTACGGACGACCACAGCTCCCTACCCATTCATGCGATGGGGGATGGATATCATCGGACCCCTTCCCAGCTCCCGACAAAGACGATTTGTCCTAGTCCTAACCGACTACTTCACAAAATGGGTAGAAGCGGAAGCCTTCGTCCAAGTTACCAACAAGGAAGTCCAACGTTTCGTTTAGAAAAACATCATCTGCCGACACGGTTTGCCGTATGAAATCGTCAGCGATAACGGCACTCAATTCATGTCGGGGAATGTCAAGAGCTTCTGCGAACAATGGCGAATCCGCTTTAGTTCATCGACACCCCGACATCCGCAGGGTAACGGCCAGGCTGAATCTTCGAATAAACTGATCATCGATGGCACCAAGAAATGCCTCGACTTAAAGAATGGAGCCTGGGCCGACGAACTCGACGGAGTTCTATGGTCACATCGGACAACACCCCGGGGTGCGACGAAATCCACACCTTTCTCCTTAGCATATGGGGTCGAAGCAATGGCACCGGCCGAAGGGAACCTTACAAGCCTAAGGTGCAGTAAAATTCCACACCACGATACTCTCAATCGCGACATGCTGATGGACGCTCTGGACCAAATCGAAGAAAAGAGAGATCAAGCTCTCCTGCGAATCCAAAACTACCAGCATCAGATAGAAAGTTATTACAATAAACGTGTTAAGTCGCGTCCCCTCGATCTCGACGATCTGGTCCTACGAAAGGTATTCGAAAACACTAAGGAATGGAAGGCAGGCAAGCTAGGGACGAAATGGGAAGGCCCCTACAAGATTATTGAAGTCGTCCAACCCGGTGTGTATCGATTGGAAACGTCAAAAGGCGACCTCGTGCCACGTGCATGGAACTCAAAAAACCTTAAGAAGTATTACGTCTAAAAAAACCAGTAAATGCGCCAGCAAGGCCACTTTTACCGACAAAAAATAACGAGTAAATGCGCCCGCAAGGTCACTTTTACCAACAAGAAAAAAACGAGTAAATGCGCCTGCAAGGCAACTTTTACCCGACAAAAAAAACGAGTAAATGAGCCCGCAAGTTCACTTTTACCCGACAAATAAAAACGAGTAAATGCGCCCACAAGGCCACTTTTACTCGGCCGAAAACGAACTACGAAATGCTTGATCCCCTACCAGGGTACGTAGGCAGCCCCTCTTCTGGGTTCCAGCTATAACCACCACCTAATCCCTTTAAAGAAAAACTTGGAGACGATCCGACAAAAACGAGTAAATGCTTCTCTCATAAGAGTCACTTTTACTCGTCACAACAATGCTGACGACCAAGCAGGACCAAATTCACCAGGTTCCAGATCGTATACGAGCATTCACACCCGCCCAAAGGAATACGTCCTGATCAGACACGTATCCGAGGGCAAAGACCGTATCACACTGATCAACGGTTCAGGGAATAATTCCCATTCCCTTTGAAAATTTCTCGGCAGGTTTGGCCAACCGGAAGCTGACAAATTACTTCAAACGCGGAACGAGAACCATTATTCCCTTCGAATCCTACAGTCGGAATATTGGCCAAACGGATTACTTCGATTAATTATGTACTTCGATAATTTTGGTCGATAAACGACTAAACGGATTACTTCGATTAAAAATGTACTTCGATAATTCTGGTTGATAAACGACTAAACGGATTACTTTGATTAAAAATGTACTTTGATAATTCTTGTTGATAAACGACTAAACGGATTACTTCGATTAAAGACGTACTTCGATAATTATGGTCAATAAAATGACTAAATGAATTACTTCGATAAGAGACGTACAACGATGAACTCTTTTCAATAGACGACTAATTGGATTGCTTCTATTAAGAATAATGAGACCGTACAAAGATGGAACCAGTCCAATCAATTGGTGACAGCTTCTCTGTGGGAGAGTTGTTAAAGGGTGAGGTCCTGGGTTCGAACCTCACCAATAACCTATTTGTGAGCCAAGGCCTATGAGTGAATTCGGGCAGGTTGTATCACAAGCGAGGGGTTAGGGTCGATGCTCTGCAGCGCCAGCTGGGTCCCACGGGGAGGGCTGTTACAGTTTTATCGGCGTGTTTGCGGCCTTATCCAATGGAATTGTGAGGTTAAGCCTTCTTCCGCTGCGGACTCTCCTAGTTCCGCTCGGGAAAATAGCTTTGGTTCTTGCTGTTTGGGTTTCGACATGTTTAGAGAGAGAACTCTTGAGCTTATCTTGTTCTTCCGACTTCTTTTCTAGAGGAGATAACATCTTCTTATTGTCCGGGAAAGCCGTGGTGTTAGCATCAGCATTGACCGCAGAGATGTTTCCTGCTGGAGTGTTTTCAACTATGTCGTCGATGTTGCCATCGCGAGGTAGTTGATTGTTATGAGCGTCTGTAGCCATAATTGACGGCTGTGAGTTATATTGATCCTTAACCCTCCCCCCCCCCCATTCCTTCTAGCGCCAAAATGTGCGAACCAAAATCTGCACCGTCAATTTCCGTATTTGGAGGAAATTCAAGAAACTCAAACTTTACTTGAGGTCGCGGATTTATGCTGAGCCAACAACAAGTGATCAAAAATACGAAAAACAAACAAAGTATAATACATTGAAAAGAGAGCAAAGTAAGGAAGTTCTTATTCTGAATCTGTGTCTGAGCGTAGCGATCGTATAACAGATCCTAAAAGCCTTGACTTCAAGAGCTGTCAGTGAGATCTATAGTTCTAACCACCTAAACATCGAACCTAGTTGAGTCGCAGCTCACTAACAAAGTTGATAATTGCCTAAATTTTCTCTAACTGATAGTTTCTAAGAAGTTCTGTCTCCTCCACTCCTTGCCTTGGCTCTCCTTTATATATGCCTCCTAGTTCAGTCACTGTTTTTCCCTTGATTCGAGCCTATCTCTTTCAGAAATCTTCCTTGTCCTCTCGATCTTCATGATTATCTTGAAAACTTGACCTTTATCTTACTTTCTATTTATCTTCTACAAAAATTAAATAAACTATCATTGTAGTTTGGGCTCATTCTCATCTGAAGTTGCAAGTGAGCTTTTGGCACATGTCATACCTTCTAGGGCTGTTTTTGCCTTATTCGTTTTTACAATTTCTTTTGGATAAATCACCTTCCATACGATGTTGGGTCCCATACCACTAGTTTCATGAGATAATAAAAACTAATCGTATAATCGCAATAACCGTGGTGTCAAGCTAACCATTATTGGTTTATATGATCGATTCAAAATTTTACGAGAAAACAATTCATTGCTATTTTATCGTAAAATTTCAACGGTAAATCCAATCGAGACAAAACAAGGATCATTTTGGTGAAGAGTCAAAGAAGAGGACTATGAGGGCAAGACGAGAAGAGAAGCAAGGTGTCACCTAGTGGCGACATGAATCGTAGGAGTTGATGTCGCTTAATGGCGACATGGTGCGGGGTATGGTGTCGTCGCCTCATGGCATTGAGGTAGCGTGGTGGTGTTGTCTCCCATTGGCAATGAGGACGAGATGGAGTCGTCCCCTACTGATGATGAGGCGTTGAGAGGGATTCTTCGCCCGCTGGCGATGAAGCATTAAGAGGGAGTCTTTGCCTGCTGGGGACGATGCGCAGAGAGGGAGTCGTCGCCGGCTGCGACGAGGCGTAGAGAGAGCATCATCACCCAATGGCGACGAGACGGAGAGACGACATGGTCGCCTCATGGCGACGAGGTGTGGAGATGACGTGGTCGCCTCATGGAAACGAGGAGCGGAGATGGCATGGTCACCTTGTGGCAACGAGGAGTGGAGTCGGCGTGGTCGCCTCTTGGTGACGAGGAGAGAATGGTGTGGCGTGTCCACATGTTAGCGACATGGAGTAGAGAGGATGGTCTCGCTTTATAGTATTTCGTAAGTTGTTTTGTAAGAGATCGAGTACATATTTCGTGAGAACTCGCTAGTTTGATTTTTTCGAATCATACGAGTTTTTAGTTCCGCGTTCTTCTACTTTAAAGAGAGTAAATGTTTCCGCGGTAGTTTCTAGACATTGATGCTGTCATTATCGATTTTTACCCCAACAGCGAGGCTCCTGAATTAATGATCAATATTGTAGCAGTTTGTGGTGTGCACTGAACAGATTTTAAAGCACTATAAACATTACTACCAATGTGACCAGACTTTTCATTGAGATTTTTTATGAGAGCCTCACTGTCGGACTTGCGGATGAAGGCATCATCGTGAGGTAGCTGAGAGGTAGTTCCATCCATGTGTGCAGTAGAACTCATGGCTCTCCCTTCACCGTGTTGATGCGTTGGCCAGAAATTTGCTGGACATTCTGGTGAACAGCTTCATGTGCTCTAGCTTAGTTAAACCTTGATGGTGGTCTGAGATGTGGATGATCCAGCACTGGTTCTTCATGTGGTTGTCCTTCTTGCAATGCTCACAAGTCACTGTCTTCTTCTTATCTTCTGATTTGAAGAATCCCTTGTTAGCAGACGCCATTTTAGAATTGTTAGCAAACATGAGTTCTTATTTTCCTCCAAATAAACCAACTGAATTTTCCTCTTTATGGATTTGAGAACATACTTCCTCTAGGCTTGTTAGCATCTCTGCCCTTAAGATATGCTTAATATGATCACTGTAAACTGGATTTAGGGTGAGAAGTTGATGTAGCGGAAGCTTCTAGGGATAAAACTAGATCCGTTGATTCTAAGAATACCCGGAAACTAGGGTTTGTGAATATTCTTCGAAGTGCTTAATCAAAAGCTCTTTAGGGTTTGAGAATACTCTTTTCAGTGGTTTATAGAAAACTCTTTAGGAAAAATCCTTTTATTAATCAAATCATCAACTGAATACAACTCTAGGCATAAAAAGCCTATTTATATGAAAACCATCTAAATTTAAACTAATAAAATTTTACAAATAATACTAACAAATTAAGATGAATATCAAAATAGTAATAAATAGATAATTTAGAATATTTGGAATATATCCAAATATCTCTATATATCATTCTCTCTAGGTTGGAAAAGATTCGTCCAAAAATCTTAACCATGGTCTTCAATTAATTTTTTTCTTTGTTTCTTCCCTTGAAAATACTTTCCAAGTTGGAAAAAAAATAATATCTTCCCTCAACCCATCTTCACATTATCATAACAAACTACAACATGATTTAAGTATGATTTATTTATTCCAAGCATGACCGGATCACGATCAGATAAAGCACCGTCTTTCTTCTCTGAAACATACGTGTGTTCACCTAGATATGTGAAACCAACTCTTTCCTTGGGACTGACTTGGAAATTTTTGTTAGGCGTGAAGCCATCAAACACTCCGTTATTGATCATCACACCACAAACATCAGACTGATCAACGTACTTGTCTTGAACATAATTATCGTTGACTTTATCTTCCACTTCATCTTCATCATAATAAACGTCATAAATTGGAGGTCCATAAATCTCGTTGTAGAGATCTTGAACTTGAGAATAATTCTCAATCACACACGGTTAAAAGACTCCAATCGACATCTCCACCGTCATGAATCGATGACTCATCATAAGCAGCCATAGAAAAGAAACAAAATAAAAATGATACCAAGGATCGTGATTTGACTAAAAAAATCAAATCTGCTGGCTCTGATACCAACTGATGTAGTGGAAGCTTTTAAGGATAAAACTAGATCCGTTGATTCTAAAAATACGCAGAAACTAGGGTTTAAGAATACTTTTCACAGTGCTTAATCAAAAGCTCTTTAGGATTTGAGAATACTTGTTTCAGTTGTTTATAGAAACCTCTTTAGGAAAACTCCTTTTATTAATCAAATCATCAACTGAATACAACTCTAGGCATACAAAGCATATTTATATGAAAAACAACTAAGTCCAAAACTAATAAAAATCCTTAAGATAATGCTAATTAATTAAGATAAATAGCAAAATAGCAATAAATTGATAATCTATGCCAACTGATGTAGCGGAAGTCTCTAGGGATAGAAATAGATCCGTTGATTCTAAGAATACCCGAAAACTAGGGTTTGTAAATACTCTTCACAGTGTTTAATCAAAAGCTCTTTAGGGTTTAAGAATACTTTTCTCAGTAGTTTATAGAAACCTCTTTAGGAAAACTTCTATTATTAATCAAATCATCAATTGAATACAACTCTAGGCATAAAAAGCCTATTTATATGAAAACCAACTAAATCTAAAACTAATAAAAATTCTTAAGATAATGATAACTAATTAAGATAAATATCAAATTAGCAATAAATAGATAATCTTAAATATTTGGAATATATCCAAATATCTCTCTACATGAGAGGTAGTACAAAGACTTTGTCTTGCTCACGCCTCTCATTCAAGATGGTTGGTTTTGTTGTGCTTAACCTCAACATCTCCAGCTCTGCCCAAAGAGCTCTGAACTTTCCAAAGTGTGTTGTGAAGTCCATTTCCTCTTGGTTCAGGCTGTTGATGGCCTTTGTCACTTCAAAGACCTTACTGAGGTTGGAAATGTTTCCATAAACCTTTCGCAAAGTGTCCCACAACTCCTTTGCATTTTCACAGTAAGAGTAAGCCTCCATTATGGGGCTATCAAGTGAGTTATGGATGATAGACAGCACCATGAGGTCTTCTTAAATCCATTTTCCTTCATCTACCATCACAATCTCATTGCCCTATTCTTCTTGGCTTGTTTGTTCTGGCACCTCACCTAAGGTGATATGAGACAATAAACCTGTTCCACAAAAGACATTCTTAGTCAATCTTGACCAGAGAAGGTTGTTCACTCCTTTAAGAGTGACTGGAATCAACACTGCTTGTTTTGCTCCATTTCAAAAAGCTAGTGACCAGTGGGTAATATAATGTATCCAAAGATTTTTGTAAAATCAGGCTGACAAAATGAAAGAGAAAGAAGTGTAGAGTAAATTTGCAGAAGAGATATTAGGTTTTATGAGCTTAGAATGTCTGATACCATGTAAGTTTAGTGAAGAATAAAATCAAGAACTGGTGAGAAAGAGAGAGTTTAATCTCAGAGAGAGGAGAGAGGGAAAGAGTTGTGTTTGTCAGCCAAGAATAGAAAGAGAGTAGAGAAAGTTTTATATTCTTTACTTCTGAATGAGCTAGGTTAGAAGAGTTATATAAGCAAGTTGCCTTAGTACATAAATGAATAAACAAAGGTAATGACTAAACAATGTGACTCTGGTCGAGGGATAGTGACAGGTCCAAATGGTCACCAATGCTCCCAATCCACAACTAGAACATGTGACTTGTACTATAAACAATTCCCTTCTTGTCTCCGTTCTTTCCAACAGTGTTGTGTGTTCAGGGATTTCAAACTCAACGAGATTGAACTTGGTTCCTTGTCTCTCAAGTCTCTTTCAAGTTGTACGGACCATGTACAACCAACTCACCCAAGTATGTTTGTTCAATAACTTCTTGTCGGTTAGGACAGACTGGGTACGAGACTTAACCCGAGCCTCTTCGTCCAGGTTGGTCTCCAGCATAGCCATCCTCTCAACCAAATCAGACACGGTACAAAAGGTACAGACTGATCAGTGGGTTCGCAGATCTACCCTCAAACCAGGGATGAACAGGCGAACCTTGATTGCCTCATTCTCAAATTCTCTTTCCACAAACCTCCTAAGCTGGTTGAATTCCTCCTCGTACTCCCTTACGGTCCTGTGACCCTAAACCAAGTCTAGAAAATTTTATTCCAACCGGTCCCAAGCCTAGAAACTTTGATTCCAACCGGTCCCACGCCTTAGCAGGGAAGTACTTGCGGTTGAACTCCACTTCAAACTATAAACTCCTTAGGACTTGATATAACCTATTTATTACCAGTTCCAGGCCATGTTACAGGCTCTATTTTAGGGTATATTATGTGTGTATAGGCTATGTTTTAAGGTCTTTACAAGTCCATGTACGTTTTGAAGATATATGGAAACTTGGAGCTTTTGGAGCTTTTAGAGGAGAATAATCTGTAGCTAATAATTGAAATAGTCGAAGTACAAGACTGTCGTCGACCGATGTTACATGACCAAGATCGATCGATGCTTAACACTTGACATTGATCGATGACCAATTCGCAGACAGCCGATTTCAAGCCCAAGTTAGAGATAAGACACAAAATTACAAGATTACCCATGGACGAGTTTTGACCTAGATTTTATAGTTTTATATTTATACTTTATGTATGACACTAGTGAAAAAGTGGCGTATGGTGCGAGGTTCTAGAGTTTTTAGTATTCTATTAGGATTTATTTAGGGGAGAAGATTCATAACTCTTTAGGGAGATTTTTATTGTAACCCCAGTATTTTATCTATGCATATATTCAGATTATTATTCTTACTTTGATTATGTCTGAGTATTTACCAACTAGATTTAAGGTTGAATGATAACAATCATGGATTAGCCCAAAAGTAGGATTGCTAGATTAAGTTAATATTCATTAATTGAGTTGTGCTTAATGCTTGCATTCTAGAGTAGCTAAGTAGAATCTCAAAAGTAGGACACAGACGACTACAAAGAGTAGGTTTTTTGCCAAATAGACTCCATTGAACTAGTTTGTTAGGCGCATGCGAGAGCTGGTTTAATTAGCTTGGTGAATATATCAAATCTCGTTCACACTTCCTTCTGATTTCACCGTCGATCGCCATCAGGTCTTAGCCGTCGATCGATGGTCTTTCCTTTTGCTCGCATACGAGATTTGGAGTTAAAAAAGTCAGAATAGTAAATATTTGAGTTCTAGAATATTTTCATATCCTTGTTTTTTATTCCCTATAATTCATTGAGCTTGAAACCCTAGATCTAGCATATTTACATTTGCATCTAGTTTGTTTAGTATCATATTTCCATATTTACATTATTATATATTTCCATATGTACATTATTAGCATATTTCAATATTGCATCTACACCTTCAAATAAGGAATATTTACTTAGACTGGTTACTTGTTACCAATATATATAATCAGCTAGCTTAAACTTATAAATAAGAAATCTATTGTGTGCCATTGTTCTTTGTGGATTTGATCCCTAAGTACTACACCTGATCTCTCTTGGCAAGAGTATTTTTTAGTGTGTTACGATTAAGGGTTAATTTGATAGTTAATTGTTTAGGATATTTATACCCTTCTAAAAAAATAAACACACCCACGTCAAATTTGGCGTTGTCGTCGGGGAGCATTGATCAACATTAGATTTAATTTCTAGGGTTTAGTCTAGGTTTGTTTTTACTTTCAAGTTACTGATTTTTCTTTTTCTTTGTTTTTTAGGTGCATGCAAAAGAGTACCAGGAGCAATAAATGACAAGAATTAATATTCTCAGACCCGCAAAAACCAAATGTACGATCCGCAAAGATAGACGACAAACATTGATCGATGGCATACACTCAGCGTCGACCGACACTTCTTTACGGACATCATCCACCGACATCAAAACTCTAGCATCAATCGACATTGATCACTTAGCATCGATCGACATCAATCTCACCCGCATCGATCGACGATAGCAGACAAGTTCAGATGGGTACGCCTATAGTAGTGGTTCAGAATGATAATGGAGACTTGCATGACCTCAACGGTCATCTGCGTAATGCAGTAGGTCAAAAGATAGACAATCAGGGGGCTGTAATCTCTGATACAAAAGAAGAAGCAGAAGCAAACGCTGCATTGGCTCAACCGAAAGCTAATGCCCAAGCTACAACCGTCCAGACCAATTCTAAGCCAACAGATCCGCCATTCGTCCTTCAGCTTTCCAGAGAAACGATTTTGAGATTAAGCCCGCTTTCTTCAGACTTGTAGCGAAGACACCTTACCATGGGTTGCGACATAAGCACCCCATGGATCATCTAGAGTGATTTGAGAATCTAGTGGCGGATTTTAAAGCCAATGGAGTCCCTGAAGACTATCTCTTTTGTAATCTTTTCAATTACTCACTTGATGGAGAAGCTTCATATTGGCTTAAGCCACTACCACCATGATCCCTGAAATTCTGGACTGACATCAAGAACGCTTTCTTGCGTAACTTCTTTGACGACGCAAGAGCAAAAGATCTGAGGAGCAAGATTGATACTTTTTCACAAGAACCTTCAGAGTCTTTCAGGAACTCGTGGATCAGATTCAAGTCATATCAGAGAGATTGTCCACATCACGGGTTCAACGAAGTGCAACTTCTTAGCACTTTCTTCAGAGGTATTGGATTACAATATCAGATGGCTTTGGACACAGCTAGAATGGGAAATTTCAGCACTAGGAGCCCTGAAGAAGCTACAAGATTGATTGATAATTTGGCAGCTAGCAGCAGCACCAAGAACACAGATTTCGAGAGAAGGAAATCAGCTCTAGTTGTGAGCAAGGAGCAGATTGAAGAGGTCAAGGCAAAACTGGATAGTGTTCAGAGATTTTTCATGAAGCAGGTTACTTTTTCAGAAGTATAAGCAATTGAATCTGGAGAAGATGAGATCGAAGAAGAGGATGTAAACTACATTGATGGGAATGATTTCCAGAGACAAGGGAATCCAGGCTTCAACAGGAACTCCTATGGTACTGGTCAAAGGAGTAATTTTAATCAGAATTCACAGTTAAGGCCCTTCAACAACATGAGTTATGGATCTTCCTACTACCAGAATCCTCCTCCAGAAGGCAAGGAAAGCAAAATTGAAGCAATGGTTGGCAGAGTTTTAGAGGGACAGCAGAAGATGACTGTGGATTTTAATGGAAGGATAGATGGTTTGTACCTCAACCTCAATACCAAGTTCGAAAACCTCAGCACTCATGTGAAGAAATTGGAGAATCAGGTGACTCAGACAAGTGAAGCCCATAAGAGGCATGAGAGCTTGATTAAGGAGAAAATAGAGGCTGGACAAAAGCACCACGTCAATGCATTGATTTATGATGATTTATGGCAAGAACTCTAGAAAGAGAAGCCCCAAGATAGTGATTTTCGTATGGAAAATTCCATATCACTCGGCACTTTTCATTCGCATCGATCGACAACAGTCATAGTGAATCGATCGACGGTGAAACCTACAGAATCAGTGGCTTCATGTGAATCGACTAACATGGATCGACACCGTTCTCGTGATATCCATCAACAGAGTGACAGAAGAATCGATTGACAGTACACAGTCAGCATCGATCGACAAGAGAGAAACCCGGTTCGACTACCAAACCTCGATGCAAGTTTGATTGTACGTCCGACCGTCAAAGTTTCAGAACAGAATACAGACACATCTGAATCTATGGATACTGACAGAGAAGACAAGGGACACTCAAAGAGGAGGCAAAAGATCCCCAAAAATCAACGCAGAGAAGCCAATCAACGCAGAGAAGCCAACGCAGAGAATACAGACACATCTGAATCTATAGATACTGATATAGAAGACGAGGGATACTCAAAGAGAAGGCAAAATATCCCCAAAAATCAACGCAGAGGAGGCAAAAGATCCCCAAACATCAATCGACGACAAGAAGCATGCATCGATCGATACCACCATTCTAGGAGTCAATGAGTTCTGCACATTTAACCCCTTTAGTTCAGACACTCCAGGACTGATTGGTTGGATAAATCCCTTACTGATAGACGCTCGCGTAGAATATGGAGCGAGAGCTTATGATGCTGATAGCAGAAGAATTTTCTATTGGGAAAAGAAAAATGAGTATGGCATCTACAGAGATGAGAATCGTAATGCACGAGCTATAGACGGAAGAATTGTGAATGTGCAAGAAGATATGAGGGCAGTTCTAGAGAGAGCTACTATGTTTGAGTAAAGCTACATATGTTTACATGAACATGTAGCAAAAATCGCTATGTCCAGGCAAAAGCAAGAAACATACATCATAGCACAGATTGACAATCTTGTGCATGAGATCTACAAAACTCAAGAGATGTCATTAGATGATTTCTACAGGAGGCTTGATGATGTCTATTATCCTATAGACAAGTGCCTCACCGGTTTGACTACACGCATGGATGAGATGAAGCAAGATTTGGATACTGTTCAAAGACAGCATGAGAGCGGACCAGATAGAGTGACATGATCGACAAAAGCATCATGCATCAATCGATACTGATTTGGACAGACAGAACTACTCAGCAGAAAAACAATTAGAAGACAAGTTCAATGAGATTGCTTATTCTCAGAGTCTGATGAAAGAAGATATTTCTCATCAATTGGAGGATATGTCAGAAACTACCGTTGCAAGACTTAGAATGCTACAGTGCAGTATTGAGAATCTACAAAGGAGAATGCATTCAGTGGAGGTTACTTAGGAGTTCATAAAAAATGATAAAGCCAGCGAGATGAAGCACTGAGAAGCTTCGTTGCTACATGGTTTCAGAAGAGCAAGGAAGATGTAGACACTTGTTTTCCAAGTGCTGATCCACCTCTATTCTAGTCAGAAAGTTCAATACGTCGGGAGGCAACCCACTGTTTAGTAAGTTTTTATTTAGTTTTTACTTATACTACTACTTATTTTCGAGTTTTACTATGTTTCTACAGATTATTTACACTACCATCGATCGACACCATAGAGGCACCATCGGTTGACAATGGATTGCGACCATCGATCGACCAAACCCGCCTACCATCAATATTTGACACTCTATTACAGAGAGAGGTATCGAGTTCTATACTCAAGCAATTTACTTATGATTTGATTTTTCCGAACCAATCCGGGGCGGATTACACTTGGGACAGTGTAATTTAAGTCTAAGGGAGGTTCGCTAATGCTATTTATATATAAGTTTTTTTTAAAAAAAATTATTGAGTCAAGAAGAGGACTATGATCAAAATTTATTATTGACTAACCACACTTTAGCACTATTCTTAGAAGGCTGTTTACATAGATTACAAGAGATTATTGACTAACCACACTTTAGCACCATTATATCACACTTGCTTATAAAGTTTGAAGGAACCAAAGCTGATTTTAAACACTAATCGTAACATTATTTGCTTGCTTTGGGATTTGGTATACACTGGATCGGATTCCTTCTGCAAGTCTGGAAGGAAAAAGTCTATGTTCTTCTGTTTCCCCCTCTCTCTCCCCTTCAAATTAAAAAGGAGTCGAACAAAATTTGGTGGCTACAACTATTAAAGCTTGATTCATATGATCCTAGAAAGAGATAAAGGTCAAAAGAAGTGAACATGATCTGGTGGCAAAAACCATTAGGGCTTGATTCATGGAAGCCTATCCAAATATCTTAGTCAATTAAAAAAATAAAATGATACCCTTAAAATAAGGGAGACATTGACTGACAAGAAGTGAGAAGAGAATGAGGAAAGGAATAAGAGAAGACTACCTGTGTGTTCAGATACTTGCAAGGGTAAGAGTCCATATGTCCTTTGATCGATACTCCCAAGGTAAAGCCTCCACTTTTATTTTATGAAAAGAAATGAAATCAGTAAAGGGGCGAGTCAGACTATTATTCACTAAACTGTTGGTAGAATAGATTTGGTTGTTATACTAGGATATGGTATTTAAAGTTTATATGTGATTAACTTGATATGATGTGGTTGCAATAAAGTAAGGTGACAGTTATAGTTAGATATTATGTGAGTCTTCGCTTTTCAAAACCTCTTTCGCAGGCTTGATTGCTTGAGGAAAAGCAAAATGTTAAGTCTGGGGGAGTTGATATAGCCTATTTATTACCAGTTTAAGGCCACGTTATAGGCTCTATTTAGGGTCTATTATGTGTGTCTAGGCTATGTTTTAAGGTTTTTACAGTTCCAGGTACGTTTTGGAGATAGATGGAGATACTTTGAGCTTTTAGAGCATTTAGAGCATTTAGGGGAGAATAATCCATAGCTGATCATTGAGAGAGTCAAAGTACAAGACTGCCGTCGATCGACGGCACTACCTTGACGTCGACCGATGTTACATGACCAAGATCGATCAATGTTGAACACTTGACATCGGTCGATGACCAATTCGCAGACAGCCGATTTCAAGCCCAAGTTAGAGACAAGACACAAGATTACCCCTGGAATAGTTTTGACCTAGATTTTAGTGTTTTATATTTATACTTTATGTATGACACCAGTAAAAAAGTGGCGTACGGTGCGAGGTTCTAGAGTTTTTAGTATTTTATTAGGATTTATTTAGGGGAAAAGATTCATAACTCCATAGGGAGATTTGTATTGGAACCCCAGTATTTTATCTATGAATTATATTCAGATTATTATTCTTACTTTTATAATGTCTGAGTATTTACCAACTAGATTTAGGGTTGAGTGATAACAATCATGGATTAGCCCAAAATTAGGATTGCTAGGTTAAGTTAATATCCATCAGTTGAGTTGTGCTTAATGCTTGGATTCTAGAATAGCTAACTAGAATCTCGAAAGTAGGACATGGACGACTACGAGAGTAGGTTCTGTGCCATAATAGACTCCATTGAACTAGGTTGTTAGTCACATGCGAGAGCTGATCTAATTAGCTTGGTGAACATATCTAATCTCGTTCACACTTCCTTCTGGTTTCACCGTCGATCGACATCAGGCGTTAGCCGTCGATCGACATCAGGCCTTAGCCGTCGATCGATTGTCTTTCCTTTTGCTCGCGTACAAGAGTTGGAGTTAAAAAGGTAAGAGTAGTTAATATTTGAGTTCTAGAATATTTACATATTCATGCTTCTTATTCCCTATAATTCATTGAGCTTGAAACCCTAGATCTAGCATATTAACATTTGCATCTAGTTAGTTTAGTAGCATATTTTCATATTTACATTATTATCATATTTCATATTTACATTATTAGCGTATTTTCATATTTTTGTAAACCGGCCAACTTGAAGCAAGATGGTCGATCCTTACATTTCTTGGGCTTGAAAGTCCCTTGTTCAACCTTCTCCAACATATGCACGACCCAAATAGCTTCTGGCCCGTTCGACTTGTTACTTAGACTTACTTTATCCATGTAAATCTTCTTCCTGGTCCAAGTACATCTTCGGCCAATTAGCTGCTTATTTAGCTCTATTTTGGACCATTCCTCTCTCTCCCACCCATCCATGTTGCAAGCTTATGATGATTTCAAGCTCATGTTCGAGTACTGATCATGTCTTGGTCGTCCATATCCTTTTGGTTGAACTGCCTTGTTGTTGACGGTTGATCCAAGTAGTTCCAAGGCTGCATCAAGAGCTCCCATTTTCTCTTTATCCAATATTTCGTGGAATAAGCCAACAAGCTCCATGTTTTGACCTTTGAACCATACCTTAAACATTGACCTAGATTTTTGACACATGATCTTTAAATCTTTGAAGTTGAGGCTGATCCAGATCTCATCAATCGAACGAACCATCATTCTGGTCAGCATAATTCTCGGCATTAGTGGACTCTCCTTCCTCTTCACGCTCATGATGCTACTGATCATCCACGCCATCAACGCATGCTCCATTAAGTTTGGTTGGTTCCCCTGGTAAACCTCCCCCAGTGTTTCCTACAACCGGATCAGTTGGCAACATGGTTAGGTTGACACCATCCACAACCACTTGGCTGGATTGCCAAACCACCTCCTTACTCTTACAAGTCCTTCCCGATTTTTTTCCACCCTAAGGATTCTAAATCAATTTATTACACAATACATAACATAATATAAACACATAATCCCTTGGCTAAGCAATCAAGATACATTACTGTAAGACCCTTCAACGAGAGTGTGTGGTGAACTACCCCAACCCAAACTATCCTAGCATCAAGCATGCTCTGATGCCAACTTGTAAGACCCGATCTTGGGCTCCAAGACTCAATAAGACCTGCGGCCTTACACTAACTCAAAACAAATTATTTGATTATTTAAAAGTCTTTTATTTTAAAGTCATTTTCAAGCATATGAGGTTCATATCAATCGATATAGATAACGAAATACATCAATACTTTATTAAACATAAAAATGAGATTCAATACATAAGTTTAAGTTGAACTATAGGCAAGCATAAGTTCATTACTAATCCGATCTATCCACACACCACACAACCGTTCACTGATTGAGTCTTCACGGCTCCTTGTTCATACCACGATCAAGCTCAGATTCTGAAACCACATGTTAATGCCCATTAGATCCAGCCCAATATCCTAATGAAAGAGTCTAACAATGCATGGTTTGGTTCTCCCTAATTCATTCATAAACCTATATCAAATGTAATATATGTATATATCAATCAGACATAACATGGAATCTCTTCCAAGTACAATTGATTCCACTTACACCATAACCAAACCGCCCATGATCCAATCCGACCACACGGCTAGGATGTATGACCGATTGTCTTTACCATAAGCCCGGCCGATAGGCCAAAAACTATATGCGCATCTGACTCATGGCCATGGTTGGAGGAGGAGGAGGAGGAGGAGGAGGAGGAGGAGGAGGAGGAGGAGGGGGAGGATATAACCGATCGCCCATGGCCTTAGACCCAATCCGATCAACCAATGGTCTTAGGCGAGTGGATCACTGGTTACTCCACTAACCTTGGACGTGTGCTCTGGGATGGTAGAGTCATTTTAGAAGAATTTCTCCTTGCTTCTAGTATCCATATCCAATCAGCATTGCTCCCCTGAAACGATCTCTCGAATAAACCACCACAATCGGTCTTTCTTTGGTTGATCTCTCTCTCTCTCTTTCTTTCTTTCTTTCTTTCTTTATCTCTCTCGGCCTTTGCTTGTGTTTTTTCCCTTAGGAACTGATGATTATTTTTGACTCCAGGTCCTCATATTTATAGGGGAGGTTCGGCCAACTTCCTAGGTCGAACGGGTGCGACTTAAAGGGCAAATGGTATGACTTGGTGGGCAAATGGGTCCCATTTGATTCCTTCCAATCCCATTGCCGATAACTGCCCCCTAGCAGGCCTAGATTGGGCTTAGACCCCTTACCCTAGCCTGTGGACTGGTCACATGGACCCTTTGGCCCATGCCCACCTTGGGTCGACCACCCGGCCCGACCACGGTCCCGACCAGGACCAAGTTCCCTAGACCCGAACACTTGGTCCAGCTGAGTTGAGCTGACTCACAGCTCATGATCCAGCTAAGTGAGCTAGTCCATCCAGCAGATCGAGCTGAACACTTTCCTTGAGCTCTTACCGTAGTTCGCCCAGCTGGCCGAGCTTCTGATTTGCATTGTCCAGCTACCGTACAACTCGTCTAGCTCCCTTATTCTCATTTCTTTCTTTATTTGGCTAAGTATCAGCCTTCTCATGCACTTAACCATCTCGTTAGGTCATGGAAAACTTTCTGTTAGGTCATACAAACCGGGTGGTTCGTTTCCTCGCACCATTACATGTCCCAACGATCCTATCTATGATCAGGGATGCGACAGGTGATTTACCGGAAAGTGATTCACGATATCATGTAAGTGAGACCAAAGCATGGATAAAAAGGCCATGTAGTGATTGCAAGGCCAGTAAACAAGACTTTCGAGCCTCAGGAAAATGCTCTGCACGTATCACGAAATGGTGCCCACGAGCCGGGTGATCTGGCATGGGAGGTCCATTAGCTGTGGACTGTCAGGGCGTTACAAAAATATCGTTAAGTTAACGGTCAAACTTGATTTGATGGGACATTGCTTAATAATATTGAATATTTACATGTGAAGATATACACATATAATTTTTGTACAAATGTAAACTAGTACACATGTTTAAACCCTGTGACAGAAAAAGGTTTTTATTTGTTTTGGTTTCAGCTTTTTAAAAATTCAAAACAAGAACAAAGAAAAAAAAAGGAAAGCTCAAAACTCGTTAACTTAACGGGCAAACATGATTTTATGGTAGATCTTACAATACTAAAAGTTGGATATCCTCCACTCTAAAGCTATCATGTCACTTAATAAATTCAACCAATCAAAAATCATTATTTTGCCATGTATTCTGTCGACAAGATTTTAAACGAGCCATTCATGTGAGCTCATTATATTCATCACAGGCCTATCTTAAATGCACCTCTCCAACGCTGATCTTCTTAGACGTTAACAACGTTGAGGATCGACTATGGTGCTTCCACTCCTTACAAATCATCGTTACTTCTCTAATGTCTAAATTAATCACTAACCACTCTCGATCATTCACTTATGTTTTTGAATCTGTTATTAATGCTTTTGTTTTACCTCCCATTGTTCCTCTTCCTAATTAAATTCAACCTAGAAGTCCTAAATAGCCTAATCCATAAAGCCTCCGCTTGTGTTCCTCCATCTTCGTCTTCTTTATTGATATTGTCGCTAATTGGTAAGGAAAATCTCACCCACTGAGAGACAATGAAGGAGGTCAAGGATGAGTAAGGAGTAAATTTTTATGTAAGAAATCCTTTCATATTATGATAGCGCTCAAGTTAAGAATTGGTCTTTTTTAATTTGTTTGCTGATTTTGTGGTTTTAATTGTTTGCTCATCCTCAGCCTGTACTATTTGACCCAACCAATAAGAAGAAGAAAAAAAGTTATCATTTTGGAACCAATCGAGGACCCAACTAAGTCACATGCGAGGAAATCTGATTCATTGCATGGTATGTTGACGAGTATATGTGCCATGAATATGTTTGCTTCTCGCAATCGTGTATATATGTTACTTTGTCTTATTTATTTTCCCTGCAGCTAATTGTGGCTTTGAGAATTCACTTTCTACACTGAAGAAAAGAAGAAGTCAGTGACTATTTTGACGTTTTGTTGTCTTCTAAGCTCTTTAAATGTTTTTAAAACTGGTGTTTTATTATGTTCCTCACATTGTTTTTTTTTCTATGGATAGGTTGAATCACATCTCATAGAACAAAAAAAAAGTATTGCTGGTGCAGAAGATTTTTATGGTACTTTATAATTCAGTTCTTTGCTAATAAACTGTTTTGTAGCAGCATGCATTTAAGTACCTAACTATGTATTTTCCAGTGGTCTTACATAGTAGTCTCCAGTGGGATCAGTGGCCTTATATGCTACTGTCGATATACTACAGATTCCAATGACATCATATCTTCACAGCCAAAATAGAGGAACATGAACATGGCGACTTGAAGCCAGCCTCTATAGCTGAAGGTGGAAACTGCAGCAAAACATAGTAGACACTAGAAGGTGCTCGCTGGTAAACACTAAATCCTTTGTATTACGTCTTGTTTGTTGTTTTTGTTATCCTTCCTTTCTTTATATGGCATCTAACCAGATTTTTTCAAATGAAATTTGTTATTTCATCACGAAACTTCTCAATTTGATTAACAAAAGAGAGGTCATTCACCAATGTTGTTTTATGGTTTACATGTATTCTGGTTTTATTTATTTGAAAATCTGATACAAGCTTATCAAAATTGCCTATATTACAAAATTAAACATTTTACATGGTTTTTCATATTGCTTCATGTGCAGGTTGAAGTAAAAGAAGTCTTCTTTTCTGTTACAATTTTTTCCCAATCTAAAGACACTGGTTTGAGGAAAGAAAGGATTAGTTGATCGTAAATGAATTTTCTCCATCAACTGATAAGGTTCGTAGTTTGTAATTAGTGTAAGTAGCGGAATCCTAACACTTCTAGTTTCTGATAAATTGTTTGTCTTTCTATGGTTATTATTGCTAGAAGATCCCTTGGTTTTTAAATAGCGTGTTGCGTACAAATGCGATGAGGTGCTCGACTCTCGCCAAGCGCCATAGGGAGATAAGTCGATCGTCATGTGTAACACACATGCAAAACCGTAATTATATATTTCTAAGTTTTAAGTTATGTTAAACCATTGATTACAGAAGTAAACAAAAGTAAAATACAAGTTCCATTGATAGCTTAAAAGTTAAAGCCAAAACACCATCTCAAAATACTAATATTTTAAAGAGCAGAACTAGAATCCTAAGACTCTACAATTCCAAATCAGAGTTTTGCTTGATAAGAAAATATAATATATGAGAACAGATAACTAACAGTAAAAGAAAAGAAGATGTAAGATTGTATTTACATATCATTCAAATCACATATCATTCGAACATTGTATTCACATATCATTCAAATCACCCAAACAAACGCAATAATTCTATTAACAAAATATACACAAAATACATTCTTATATGTTATGGCCAAACTTACAGTCAAATATTACGACTAACCACTTACAAACACATTCCTATTAGATAATTTTAAAATAATTTTGTGTTTACTTATTTAAATTTCAAAATATAATTTTTTTTAAAGTACATCCAAATATTAATGGGAAATACACATCATTCAAAAATTTTACCACAAATCTAAATACAAATCATAATTATTTATAAGATTTCTTTTCAAAAGGTACACACAAAAAATATAAATAGAAATAAAAGTTACAAAACGATGTTTTAATCTTGAAATATCTCATGTAACTTTTGTACATATGAAATGGCCCAACGATAAATTTTAGACAATTTGTAAAACATTTAAGAGTAAAATTAAATTATCTTGATAACAAGCACTAATCCAAACATAGATAAAGGTGAACTGAAAATGAATTCCGTTATCGTTTTTGATTTTGATTTTTGCTAATTAAATTTTTAAATAGTACAAAAATTATTATTCATCTCACCATTTGGAAAAAAAATATTATTCTTACTTTACCTAAGATGAGTCACATTGATCCACCCAGAAGCTAATAGAGACACATATTGTATGGAAGACTAACGTCAAATTTTAAAAGCTACAATATATACCATAAAAAGACACTCAACCTATATACATATGTTTTATTGTTTTAGACATTTCTGATTTATTGATTCTAAATTCATGAATTTTTTTAAAAAAATTCACAAAAAATAATAAAAAATTATAAAGCAAACTATTTTTGTTGTGTTAACAAAATTTGACCAAAAAATAATATTTAAAAGCATTTTTTCCGCTTAGCGCGGACAAAGCTTCTAGTTGTTTTAATAATATAAAATGTACATATATAATTTTTTAAAACTTGTACAAATGTTTATCACATTATCATGACTAACTAATTATTTTTTAAAAGTGAAATAATTTTTTACAGTTTTAAGTTGTAGCATTTTGTGACTTTTATTTGAATTGGTGGTTTTATTGACAAGAATATCTCAACATCTTGAAGAAATATCTCAACTTCTTAAACCATGTCATATTATTTACATAACATGATATCTTGCATACCTTTTAGCTATGAATTAGAAATCTGTAATTAATCTGAGAAAACTCTGAAATTAATTTGAATTTGTTCTTAATATTTGTATCAAAATTTTTGTATAATAGTTCAAAAGAATGAAAATAAAAAATTGATGGTGGTGTAGTGGTAATGGTAGAATATATTTTTTTTTTTTTGACATCCTCTCTCATGTTGGAGTCCCCAAATGCTCATTTTGTCACTTTTTATGTTTTTTCATAAATGGCAAAATTTTAACTAACTCATCTTTTACCTCTCAAATTTTTTTAGGGTTTCTTTAAAATTTCAACAGTCGTCAACCATAATTTCTTCCTAAATCACCCAACTTTTGTGTGTTTTCATGTTGTTTTCGAGCAAATTTGTAAATATTTAATAATCTATTTCAAATGTTTAGATTTCTAGACCCATCACATTATCAACTTCATCCTCATCGTAGTAGCTCTGCTCGTGTCGAGATAGAAGTTCCTCTTCAGACAAGAAACGGTTGTCTTTTTCTCATCTTCTTCATCTTCACCGTTTAGTCTCCTCTCGTTTCAAAGTTCGATTATCTCTTCAATTATAAGAAGAATTTGTGAAAGAAAGTGATAACATGATTAAAATTTGTGCGACCACTTTCGTTAAAAATGAACTTAGTTTTGTTATTTGGCTACCAAAACTATCACAATACTAAAAAGTGTCTTATAATGAAATAAAAAGATAAAAAAATGTCTATGAGTGATCATCAATCAAACTGCAGTTAAGGTGTTCCATAGTGGGACCGAGGGGTCCGCAAAGTTATCACCATTCACATACATTTTGTTTTCTTGGATAAAGAGAAAAAAATTATCACTTTACATTCTGTTTAAGGTGGAACACTGTTGGTGGTGAGAATGTCTGTCTAATAATGTTGTTTATTTTTTTCAATCTATTTCCAAAGAAATCTGAAAAATCAGATAAAATAAAGTTTATAAAATGCTCCATTCTCATTAAAAACCATACAAGTATTAAATTTTGTGATGAGGACATAGAACCAGATATCAACATTCTTACCCTTAGACGAGCACCAAGAACAAAGATTAGAAACTAAGAGAGTGGTTTCTGGTTTATGTGAAACCGTTGAAGGTCTGTTTATCAAAGCCAACATCAACTCAAACTTAGAAGACATCACCAACCGTCTAGACAAGCTCTCCATTGCCGGATCAGAAGCGAAAGAAGATATACCTTATGTTATACAAGACGGTCCAAGAGAAGATGTTATCCTATGGTCCATAATTCCACATAAAGAGATGGTTTCCTTATTTACCATCTCTCCCCTTAAGTGATACGCTGTGCATCAAGAGAAGAGACGAGCTTCTAAACGACAACACTTCACATTTCAAGCTGGGCTCTCCTTTCCAAAAGCTTCATTCGAAATCTATCAAGAGGTAAGTAAGGGAAACACATTTCATTATTGATATATCTCGATTTGCCTTGCAGGTTTTTAGTCTTTTTCTTTATTTTATTTTGAAGAAAACAAGGCATTGTTTAGATTTTTCTTTCATTAGGGCCTAAGGTTGAGTCAAGTACTAAGTTTGCATCAAAGACCCCTAGAAGGGCATAGCTGCATTGGCGAGTACATAAGCCTCTATAAGCAGCCTTGTATCATTAAACATTTATGAAATATATGAGTCAGTTTTCCCCCTAAAAAATACCTAAGTCTTTCCAGATTTGTGAGACGCAATCTTGAGAGCAAATGTTTCTTATCAAGCTCAGTTCTAGAGTTTGTGGCGATCATTCGATCCATCTGATAGTGAGATTCAATCAGCTTCTACTCCATCTTCAATCCATTGTTCTTGTTGGGTTGTTTTATATGAACAAACAACTTGAATCCATCTTCCATCAACACGCCATCAGTCCATCCATTGAAAAAGTAAGTTGGTTTGTACGACCAAGTGCTATTTCCCACCTCCATTGTTCATGTCAAGTATCACTCAACCAGATCTATCCATTCACACCACTACCATATCAAGTCTCTTCAATCTTCCATCATCATTCCATCAACTAGGGCTTTATCTATCTATCCTCTAAGCCAGCTTGAGAAGGGTGTTATTCGTGCCTATATCATTTTTGTATCAGAGCCAAAAGGCTTCATTTGAGGTTATCTCTTTCCTTTTCGTGTAGTTCATTTAATTTCCTTAAGAAAACCATAAAAATCGTTTGCTTTGCTTTCTAGAATAGTTTCTGCCATTTTTAAGTTTATAAGTTCTTAGTTCATAAACTGAAAAAGAAAATAAAGAAGTTGATCATATTTTGCATTTTGATACTTGTTTGCATCAGAAAAATCTAAAAAAAAAAGTATTGGAAGTTTAATCCGAGCATCTAGTTTCCTGCTTTAGCATATTGCATATCAATCAATAGTTAATCATAATTCTGTTTCCATTTATAGTTATTTCTTGCGTTTTGAATTTAAAAACCCTTAAAAAGTTACTGAACTGTTATAGTTGCATATTTTACCATTCATCTGAAGATTCCCGAGTTTGCATATCATATAAAAATATACAAGAAGAACATTCATATCATAAGTTGGTCCATACTTGCCTTATTTGAAACTTTGCATAATCTCATATCCGTTCCATTATCATAGCATTCTAGTTGCATTTTATTTCGTTTCTAGTCACTATTTGCATATTATTACTTGATATTGAGTTTCCCATATTTCCACTTGAACTTTGAAAGCACTTTCAGGTTAAGCAATGGGAGACACAACCTCGTGGTCAACTGATGTTGATACCATGGCTCAACTTCTAGCTGATATGCATTTCATCAGTGAGAGGATGACTCGGCTGGAACAAAGCCAACAAGCTCAGGCCAATAACCAGAACAACAACCGGGCGCAAGGTCAGAACAACAATCAGGCCCGAATTCTACAATAAGAAAACCCATAAGATGAAAGTGGAGATGATAGCGACATGCCGAGCCTGAAAGAAGATGAACACTAACCTCCCACTAGGATAAATGCCAAAAACAGAGGACGAAACCGAGGTAGAGACTATGATCAAGAAGATGAGAATTCATGGCAATGAGGCAAAGTCTTGAAGCTCACGCCACCAACCTTTGCTGCAAATTTTAACCATGATGCCTAAATTGATTGGGAGACAAGAATGGAGTACATCTTTAATTACTATAGCTACACTGAGACAAGGAAGATCTCTCTAGCTGCTGCTCAACTCATTGACACCGCCTTTTATTTGTGGGACCAAGAAACTTCAAAAACGAGAAGGCTTAGGCGTGATCCCATTGTACTTTGGGATGACATGAGAGCCTTACTAAGGAAGAGATATGTGCCAAGCTACTACTACAGAGACTTACAAAAGAGGTTCAGAAAGCTCACTCAAGGAACCAAGTCAGTTGAATAATACTATGATTCTGATTCAATTAAGAACCGGTTGGAAGCGAAAGACTCTGAGGAAACTTTGATGGCACAATTCTTAGATTGCTTGCAAGAGTGGATTGGAAGAAAGGTGGAGAGGCAAAACTATGAGCATTTTCATGATTTGTTGCACTATGCTATTCAAGCGGAGCAACATATCAAGAGGAAGACCATATCCACCAGTAGAAGCAAGAGCACTTGGACTTTACCAGCACAAAGAATCACTGACAAAGGGAAGTCCATTGAAGTTGAAAATCGGTTCAAGAAGAGTGCAGCACAAGAGGCTTCTAAGAGCAACAAAACATATCAGGGGAAGGACACTGCACCTAGAAACCGTGACATTACTTGCCACAAGTGTCAAGGGAAAGGCCACTATTCTTGTGATTGTCCGAACCAGCGAGTCATGGTCCTCAGAGAAGATGGAGGATATGAAACTAAAGGTGAGGCTGAAGAAGAATTGGATGTTACTGATGAAGAAATCACTAACTATCCAGATGAGGGAGAGATACTTGTGACCAGGAGAGCATTAAGTGCTATGTTTGAGCCATAAACCATCCAAAGAGAGAACATCATTCATACCAGATGCACCATAGACTCCAAGGTATGTAGTCTGATCATTGATGGTGGTTCTAGTACTAATGTTGCTAGCAAGTACTTGGTTGATAAGCTAGGTCTCAAGAAGACAAAGTACCCAAAACCGTATAGACTCAATTGGTTAAATGATTAAACTGAGTTGAAGATTGGAGAACAAGTGGTGGTTCCATTCAGCATAAGCAGATATGATGATCATGGAACTTGTGATGTTGTTCCTATGCAAGCTGCTCATCTTTTGCTTAGTAGACCTTGGCAGTTTGACAAGGTGACCATACACAATGGGCACTCCAACTACTACAGATTCACCAACAACAACCGCAAGTACGATCTTGCACCTTTAACTCCACAGGAAGTCTTAAACATGCAAAAGGAGATGGGAAAAGGTAACAAGGCAAGTAAAACTAATCTATACATTACTTCCCAATAAGTTTTAAAATCATTAGAATGCAAAACGCATGTGCTACTAATGATTTTTAAGGAAGGTGTGTTTACATGTTATGAAGACCAAGAACTTCCCCCTGCTATAGTTAAGCTAATTGAAAAGTTCCAATACCAATTTCCAGAAGATATTCCCACTGGTTTGCCACCTATTAGAGAAATAGAGCACCAAATTTATCATATTAGAGAAGCTCCATTACCAAACCGGCCAGCCTATAGAGTGAATCCTGAAGAAACCAAAGAATTGGAAAGGCAGGTGCAAGACTTGATGAACAAGGGATACATCAGGGAGAGTCTAAGCCCTTGTGTTGTTCATGTTTTCTTAGTGCCAAAGAAAGATGGAACTTGGAGGATGTGTGTTGATTGGCGTGCCATCAACAACATAACCATCAAGTATAGACATTCAATACCAAGGCTTGATGACATGCTAGATGAACTTAGTGGTGTCACTATCTTTTCCAAGATAGTGCTGAAGAGTGGATACCATTAAGTTAGAATGAAGAAAGGTAATGAGTGGAAAACTGCATTCAAGACAAAGAGAGGACTTTATGAGTGGCTAGTCATGCCATTTGTTCTCACCAATGCCCCTAGAACCTTGATGCGCCTCATGAACCATGTTTTGAGGGCATACATATTTAAGTTTGTTGTTGATTACTTTAATGGTATCTTAATCTATAGCACTAGCTTAGAAGATCATCTTAAACATCTTGAAAAGGTTTTAGAAGCATTGCCTTGGAACATCTATATGCTAACCTCAAGAAATGTACCTTTTGCACTGATCAATTAGTTTTTCTAGGCTTTGTTGTTACTTCACAGGGACTAAAGTTAGATGAGGAGAATATCAATGTCGTGCAATATTGGCCTACACCAACAACAATCGACCATGTATGAAGTTTTCATGGTTTAGCAAGTTTCTATAGGAGATTTGTTAAATATTTCAGCACCATTGATGCTGCCCCATTGACATCAGTAATCAAGAAGGATGTGGCCTTCAAATGGGGAACTGAACAGGAAGAAGCCTTCCAAAAGCTTAAAGATAGTCTTACTAATGCTCCTGTTTTGGTACTGCCTAACTGTAACACCCGTCTCCTCCTCTCTTGAGAACGGTGTGCTACTACCGGTACAAAATCGAATTAAACCGATTTATAAAAATATCAAATAACATATAGTAAGATATTTAATAAAAGCAGAATAAATCTTTTTTAAATTTAGAAACAGAAATAAAATATACACAAGATAAATCATTTTTTTACATTTAATAGCTAGAATAATTTATATCAAAAATTCGTATAAAACCGAATGAAAACCGATATAAAATACGACGATCCCCAAGACACTAAACTGTCCACATATCCGACTACTCGTCATGCTCACCTGAAAGGGGAAGAAAGAGGGGATGAGTAACAGGGGAGTCACTCAGTGAGGTATGAGATGCTAGACATGCAAACCGCCGACATGAGTAATAAAACTCCCACTATGGAAGTTTAGCTCTAATATGAACAAACACGATGCCTAGAGCATCACACAAAACAATCAATGCGATGATAGCACATAGCTAGTCCATACACCCCGCATTTCCTCATAAGGATATACATACTCTGCGTCGCTAGTACAGTCTGTCTCTGTACCCCCGCCCATAACCAATCTGCGTCAGATGCAAACGTCTTTGCACCACGCCCCACACAACAATCTGTGTCAATAGTCCGAACGTTTCCGAACCCCCGCCCACCACATCTGCGTCGATGGCCCAGGCATCCTTGAACCCCCGCCCACCACACATAGTCCCTAGTGAATATATATATATATATATATATATATATATATATATATATATATATATATATATATCATCAGTTAACATCACACAATCCAATCACAGTTGAATCCTCTAGATCCCCTAATTTCGGTTTACAATGAATTAACTAACTACCAATCATGACTCAGACAGACTCAATTCAAATAGACGGATCATGATTCAAAATCTAAACTACGATAGGAAGAATTCTACACCAGTGCGGAATTTACGGAATAGACCCTCAACTTTGCCATTGGCTGTCAACGGAAGATGGTTAACTGCAACATGAGAGAATCAACGACTTAGACTCAGAGTCTCAGGAAATAAAGTTTAAAAAACGGAAACTTTCCTTAAACAGAAACTTTCCTAAAATAGAAACATCCTAAGAATAGAAAATTCCCTAATATGGCGGTTTCCTAAACTGGATACTTCCCTAAAAAGATTTCTACGACTAGAAATATGAAGGCGGCAACTTACCAGAAAATTTGCCGAAAGCTCGTCCAGAAATCCCGCCGGAAGCTTGCGGGAAATCCCACCCGAAAAATTAACTAATTACTGGTCGTCAGATATTCCAACAACAACTCGTCACACGCAAAGAAAATACATTGACTTGATGAGAAAATGAGAAAAGGGGTGGAGTTTCTTATATAGGAGAAGGGAAAGGAGGAAGAAAACTTAAACTTCCAAAGTGGGACAAAAATAAAAGGAGGTTGCTGGGTTTCTAATTAAAAAAAGAACAAATAGGCCTGGTCCTAAGATCAGGATCGTTACAATTCTCCCCCACTTAATCGGAATTCGTCCCGAATTACAAAGAGACGATGAAAGAACGTTCACGGTTTCGAAGAAGAGAACAACACAAGATAATAGACGATGGAAATGAAAGAAAACTTGGTCTTCTCCTACAGAAGGAAAGAAAATCAGAATCTTTGTCGACTAACCGAATGATACTAGGCAGAAGGGTGCCATTTTTTTTTTCAAAAACTCCCAATCCCAAAACATTGAAATCGCAAAAATCGCAAAAATCCGAGTCCGTAAATCGCCGTCCCGGGTCAAAGCCGGGATGGAACCCCGCTCTGATACCAAATTGTAACATCCGTCTCCTCCTCTCTTGAGAACGGTGTGCTACTACTGGTACAAAATCGAATTAAACCAATTTATAAAAATATCAAATAACATATATTAGTATATTTAATAAAAGCAGGATAAATCATTTTTAAATTTAGAAACAAAAATAAAATATACACAAGATAAATCATTTTTTTACATTTAATATCCAGAATAATTTATATCGAAATTTTTTATAAAACCGAATGAAAACCAATATAAAATACGACGATCCCCAAGACACTGAACTGTCCAGATATCCGACTACTTGTCATGCTCACCTGAAAGGGGAAGAAAGAGGGGGTGAGTAACAGGGGAGTCACTCAGTGAGGTATGAGATGCTAGACACGCAAACCGCTGACATGAGTAATAGAACTCCCACTATGGAAGTTTAGCTCTAACATGAACTAACACGATGCCTAGAGCATCACACAAAACAATCAATGCGATGATAGCACATAGCTAGTCCATACACCCCGCATTTCCTCATAAGGATATACATACTCTGTGTCGCTAGTACAGTCTGTCTCTGTACCCCCGCCCATAACCAATTTGCGTCAGATGCACATGTCTTTGCACCACGCCCCACACAACAATCTGCGTCGATAGTCCAAACGTCTCCGAACCCCCGCCCACCACATCTGCGTCGATAGCCCAGGCATCCCTCAACCCCCGCCCACCACACATAGTCCCTACTGAATATATATATATATATATATATATATATATATATATATATATATATATATATATATCATCATCATCAGTTAACATCATACAATCCAATCACAGTTGAATCCTCTAGACCCCTAATTCAGGTTTACAATGAATTAACTAACTACCAATCATGACTCAGACAAACTCAATTCAAACAGACAGATCATGATTCGAAATCTAAACTACGATAGGAAGAATTCTACACCAGTACAGAATTTACGGAATAGACCCTCACCTTTGCCACTGGCTGTCAACGGAAGATGGTTAACTGCAACACGAGAGAATCAACGACTTAGACTCAGAGTCTCAGGAAATAAAGTTCCAAAAACAGAAACTTTCCTTAAACATAAACTTTCCTAAAATAGAAACTTCCTAAGAATAGAAACTTCCCTAAGATGGCAGTTTCCTAAACTGGATACTTCCCTAAAAAGATTTCTACGACTAGAAATATGAAGGCGGCAACTTACCAGAAAACTCGCCGAGAGCTCGTCCGGAAATCCCGCCGGAAGCTTGCCGGAAATCCCACCCGAAAAATTAACTAATTACTGGTCGTCAGATATTCCAACAACAACTCGACACACGCAAAGAAAATACATTGACTTGATGAGAAAAAGAGAAAAGGGGTGGAGTTTCTTATATAGGAGAAGGGAAAGGAGGAAGAAAACTTAACTTCCAATGTGGGACAAAAATAAAAGGAGGTTGCTGGGTTTCTAATTAAAAAAAGAACAAATGGGCCTGGTCCTAATATCAGGGTCGTTACAATTCTCCCCCACTTAATCGGAATTCGTCCCGAATTCCAAAGAGACGATGAAAAAACGTTCACGGTTTCGAAGAAGAGAACAACACAAGATAATAGACGATGGAAATGAAAGAAAACTTGGTCTTCTCCTACAGAAGGAAAGAAAATCAGAATCTCTGTCGACTAACCGAATGATACTAGGCAGAAGGGTGTCATTTTTTTCTTCAAAAACTCCCAATCCCAAAACATTGAAATCGCAAAAATCCGAGTCCCATAAATCGCCGTCCCGGGTCAGAGCCGTGATGGAACCCCGCTTTGATACCAAATTGTAACACCCGTCTCCTCCTCTCTTGAGAACGGTGTGCTACTACCGGTACAAAATCGAATTAAACCAATTTATAAAAATATCAAATAACATATATTAAGATATTTAATAAAAGCAGGATAAATCATTTTTAAATTTAGAAACAGAAATAAAATATACACAAGATAAATCATTTTTTTTACATTTAATAGCCAGAATAATTTATATCGAAAATTTGTATAAAACCGAATGAAAACCAATATAAAATACGACGATCCCCAAGACGAACTGTCCTGATATCCGACTACTCGTCATGCTCACCGGAAAGGGGAAGAAAGAGGGGGTGAGTAACATGGGAGTCACTCAGTGAGGTATGAGATGCTAGACACGCAAACCGCTGACATGAGTAATAGAACTCCCACTATGGAAGTTTAGCTCTAACATGAACAAACACGATGCCTAGATCATCACACAAAACAATCAATGCGATGATAGCACATAGCTAGTCCATACACCCCGCATTTCCTCATAAGGATATACATACTCTGTGTCGCTAGTGCAGTTTGTCTCTGTACCCCCGCCCATAACCAATTTGCGTCAGATGCACACGTCTTTGCACCACGCCCCACACAACAATCTGCGTCGATAGTCCGAACGTCTCCGAACCCCCGCCCACCACATCTGCGTCGATAGCCCAGGCATCCCTCAACCCCCGCCCACCACACATAGTCCCTACTGAATATCTATATATATATATATATATATATATATATATATATCATAAATTAACATCACACAATCCAATCATAGTTGAATCCTCTAGACCCCTAATTCAGGTTTACAATGAATTAACTAACTACCAATCATGACTCAGACAGACTCAATTCAAACAGACAGATCATGATTCGAAATCTAAACTACGATAGGAAGAATTCTACACCAGTACAGAATTTACGGAATAGACCCTCACCTTTGCCACTGGCTGTCAACGGAAGATGGTTAACTGCAACACGAGAGAATCAACGAATTAGACTCAGAGTCTCAGGAAATAAAGTTCCAAAAACAGAAACTTTCCTTAAACATAAACTTTCCTAAAATAGAAACTTCCTAAGAATAGAAACTTCCCTAAGATGGCGGTTTCCTAAACTGGATACTTCCCTAAAAAGATTTCTACGACTAGAAATATGAAGGCGGCAACTTACCAGAAAACTCGCCAAAAGCTCGTCCGGAAATCCCGCCGGAAGCTTGCCGGAAATCCCACACGAAAAAATAACTAATTACTGGTCGTCAGATATTCCAACAACAACTCGACACACGCAAAGAAAATACATTAACTTGATGAGAAAAGGAGAAAAGGGGTGGAGTTTCTTATATAGGAGAAGGGAAAGGAGGAAGAAAACTTAAACTTCCAATGTGGGACAAAAATAAAAGGAGGTTGCTGGGTTTCTAATTAAAAAAGAACAAATAGGCCTGGTCCTAATATCAGGGTCGTTACAATTCTCCCCCACTTAATCGGAATTCGTCCCGACTTCCAAAGAGACGATGAAAGAACGTTCACGGTTTCGAAGAAGAGAACAACACAAGATAATAGACGATGGAAATGAAAGAAAACTTGGTCTTCTCCTACAGAAGGAAAGAAAATCAGAATCTCTGTCGACTAACCGAATGATACTAGGCAGAAGGGTGTCATTTTTTTCTTCGAAAACTCCCAATCCCAAAACATTGAAATCGCAAAAATCCGAGTCCCATAAATCGCTGTCCCGGGTCAGAGCCGGGATTGAACCCCGCTCTGATACCAAATTGTAACACCCGTCTCCTCCTCTCTTGAGAACGGTGTGCTACTACCGGTACAAAATCGAATTAAACCAATTTATAAAAATATCAAATAACATATATTAAGATATTTAATAAAAGCAGGATAAATCATTTTTAAATTTAGAAACAGAAATAAATATACACAAGATAAATCATTTTTTTACATTTAATAGCCAGAATAATTTATATCGAAAATTTGTATAAAACCGAATGAAAACTAATATAAAATACGACGATCCCCAAGACACCGAACTGTCCAGATATCCGACTACTCGTCATGCTCACCGGAAAGGGGAAGAAAGAGGAGGTGAGTAACATGGGAGTCACTCAGTTAGGTATGAGATGCTAGACATGCAAACCGCTGACATGAGTAATAGAACTCCCACTATGGAAGTTTAGCTCTAACATGAACAAACACGATGCCTAGATCATCACACAAAACTATCAATGCGATGATAGCACATAGCTAGTCCATACACCCCGCATTTCCTCATAAGTATATACATACTCTGCGTCGCTAGTACAGTCTGTCTCTGTACCCCCGCCCATAACCAATCTGCGTCAGATACAAACATCTTTGCACCACGCCCCACACAACAATCTGCGTCAATAGTCCGAACGTCTCCGAACCCCCGCCCACCACATCTGCGTCGATAGCCCAGGCATCCCTGAACCCCCGCCCACCACACTTAGTCCCTACTGAATATATATATATCATCAATTAACATCATACAATCCAATCACAGTTGAATCCTCTAGACCCCTAATTCCGGTTTACAATGAATTAACTAACTACCAATCATGACTCAGATAGACTCAATTCAAACAGACGGATCATGATTCGAAATCTAAACTACGATAGGAAGAATTCTACACCAGTACGGAATTTACAGAATAGACCCTCACCTTTGCCACTGGCTGTCAACGGAAGATGGTTAACTGCAACACGAGAGAATCAACGACTTAGACTCAGAGTCTCAGGAAATAAAGTTCCAAAAAAGGAAACTTTCCTTAAACAGAAACTTTCCTAAAATAAAAACTTCCTAAGAATAGAGACTTCCCTAAGATGGCGGTTTCCTAAACTGGATACTTCCCTAAAAAGATTTCTACGACTAGAAATATGAAGGCGGCAACTTACCAGAAAACTCGCCGAAAGCTCGTCCGGAAATCCCGCCGGAAGCTTGCCGGAAATCCCACCCGAAAAATTAACTAATTACTGGTCGTCAGATATTCCAACAACAACTCGTCACACGCAAAGAAAATACTTTCACTTGATGAGAAAAGGAGAAAAGGGGTGGAGTTTCTTATATAGGAGAAGGGAAAGGAGGAAGAAAACTTAAACTTCCAATGTGGGACAAAAATAAAAAAAGGTTGTTGGGTTTTTAATTAAAAAAGAACGAACAGGCATGGCCCTAAGATCAGGGTCGTTACACTAACTTTGATAAAACCTTTGAGATTGAATGTGATGCCTCGGGAACATGTATAGGAGCTGTGTTATCAAGGAGGAAAGCCAATAGCCTTTTTCAGTGAGAAACTACATGGAGCAACTCTCAACTACCCAACCTATGATAAGGAGCTGTATGCCTTAATGTGATCATTGGAGACTTGCCAGCACTATCTCTTATCCAAGAAGTTTGTGATCCATACTAACCATGAAACACTCAACTATCTGAGAGGGCAAACAACTTTAAAGAAGTGGCATGCTAGGTGGTTAGAGTTTGTGAAGTAATTTCCCTATGTGATCAAGTACAATAAGGGAAAGGAGAACATTGTGGTTGATGCCTTATCTAGAAGACATGCACTTATCTCTTTGATGGAGGCTAAGGTTATGGGTTTTGAACATATCAAAGATCAGTACGGAGAATATCCTGACTTTGGATACATCTACAAGCAGTGTAAGTAAGGCACATTTGGGTCCTTCTTTCAACAAGATGAGCTTCTCTTCATAGACAAGAGGCTTTGCATTCCACAAGGTTCAATGCGTGATCTGATCTTAAGAGAAGCACATGGTGGAGGCCTTATGGGACATATTGGCCAAGAGAAGAAACTGAGTATTCTAGTTGAGCATTTCTTTTGGCAACACTTGAGAAGAGATGTAGAGAAGTTCTGTGCAAGGTGCATCATTTGCCTTAAGGAAAAATCCAGGTTACACCCTCATGGTTTGTACATTCCATTGTCTATCCCTGTACTACTTCGGGTAGATATTTCCATGGATTTTGTTTTAGGATAACCAAATATCAGAAACAAGGACTCTATATTTGTAGTAGTTTACATGTTCTCTAAGATGGCACATTTCATTCCTTGCAACAAGACCAATGATGCTTCTCAACCTGCTGATTTATTCTCCAAGGAGGTAGTAAAACTTAAGCCACTTTTGGAGAACTCTTTTGAGGAAGCTGGGTACTAAGCTTCTCTTTTCAACAACTTGACATCCCCAAACTGATGGACGGACTGAGGTTGTTAACCGCACCCTCTCTACTCTGTTAAGAGCCACGGTTGGTAATGATTTATGAAATTGGCTTGATTGTTTACCTTTCATTGAATTTGCTTTTAACCGAGTTCCACACTCTGCTACTAAACATTCACCTTTTGAGATTTTTTATGGGTTTAATCCAACCACACCTTTGGATCTTTCGCCTATTCTACCACATAAAGATCAGATGGTTAGTTTTGATGGAGAGACCAAGACCGAGATAATGAACAAGATTCATGAGAAGGTTAAGGCCAATTTAGACACAAGAACGAGCTGACTAAGAAGTAGGTTGACAAAGGTAGAAAGGAGGTTGCCTTTGAACCATGAGATTGGGTATGTTTACACACGAGGTTGAAAAGGTACCTAAATTAGAGGAAGTCTAAACTATCACTAAGAGGAGACGGTCCATTCAAAGTTCTGAAGAAGATCAATGACAATGCATATCAACTGGAGCTGCCAGGTGAGTTTAATGTGTCTTCTACTTTCATGCAGATGAAACTGTTTTGAGGTCAGAAACTTCTCAAGAGGGAGAGAATGATGAGGACATAGAATCAAATTTCAACATTCCTACCCTTAGCCAAGCACCAAGAATAAAGATCAGAAACTAAAAGAGTGGTTGCTGGTTTCTGTGAAGCCATTGAAGGTCTTTTTATCCAAGCCAACATCAACTCCAACTTAGAAGACATCACCAACCGTCTAGACAAGCTCTCCATTGCCGGATCAGAAGCGAAAGAAGATATACCTTATGTTATACAAGACGGTCCAAGAGAAGATGCTATCCTATGGTCCATAATTCCACATAAAGAGATGGTTTCCTTATTTACCATCTCTCCCCTTAAGTGATACGGTGTGCAATCAAGAGAAGAGACAAGCTTCTAAACGACAACACTTCACATTTCAAGGTTGGCTCTCCTTTCCAACGGCTAGTTCTTTTTGAAATCTATCAACAGGTTAGTAAAGTAAGCACATTTCACTATTGATATATCTTGATTTTCTAGGGCTGGGCACTTTACTTGATACCCGAAGCCGCACCCGAACCCGATCCAAAAAACCCGAACCGAAATCCGAACCGAAGTAGCAAAATACTCGAATGGGTATTCAATTGGCTGAGATTGGATATCCGAACCCGAATGGGTAATATCCGAATCCGAATGGATATCCGAAGATAACTGAACATATGTATATTTAACTTATATTTCTAGTTTACATCTCTCAGTTTATTTAAAATATATATAAATTAATGTTATATATACTTTAAAATCGTATAATATAACATATAATTACGAATAAAATGATTTGATACTCACTTCAAATGTATGCCAAGCTTTTTGTTTCATTCATTAACGAAAGGTATATCTAAAATTTAAAAATAATAACCAAATTAGTGTCTTTTTATTTTTGAAATGTTAGCTCCAAATATATTAATTATTCAATCTATTAAAAATTAAGAAATCAATTAATTGAAATTTATATTTTTTACATATAAGAAACTTGAGAAATGAAAATTTTATTTTTTTTCTTTCAAAATGCAAATATCCGAAAATCTGACCCGAACCCGACCCGAAGTACAAAAATATCCGAATGGGTTCTATACCTCTATACTGAAATACTCGAAAATCCGAAATACCCGATCCAAACCCGAACGGGTATCCGAACCCGAACGGGTATCCGAACACCCACCCTATGATTTTCCATGCAGGTTTCTAAGTCCTTTTCTTTATTTTATTTTAAATAAAACAAGTCATTTTTAGCCTTTTCTTTCATTAGTTCCTAAGATTGAGTCATGTAATAAATTTGCTTCAAAGACCCTTAGAAAGGCATAGCTGCATCGGCGAGTATATAAACCACTATAAGCAGCCTTGTATCATTCAACCTTTATGAAATATATGAGTTAGTTTGCCCCCTAGAAAATACCTAAGTCTTTCCAGAGTTGTGAGAAGCAATCGTGAGAGAAAATCGTGTCTTCTCAAGCTCATTTCATAGAGTTTGTGGAACATGGCTCAGTTCATAGAGTTTGTGGCGACCATTTGATTGTGAGATTCAATCAGCTTTTAATCCATCTTCCATGCATTGTTCTTGTTGGGTTGTTTTATACGAATAAACAACTTGAATCCATCCTCCATCAACACGTCATCAGTCCATCCATTGAGATAGTAAGTTGGTTTGTACAACCAAGTACTATTTCCCACCTCCATTGTTCCTATCAAGTATCACTTGGTCGTTCATCATTCCATCAACCGTTCCTTGATCTCTATATCCTATAAGCCAGCTTGAGAAGGTGCTATTGGTTCCTATACCATCTTGGTTTGTTGTTCAAATGACCAATCGTTTTGGTATGTGAACATGGAGAGAATGTAACTAAAGATGGTTATTTAAGAATGATAAAAATTAAGGAAGAAAAAGAATAATATGCTATTAATGAAAATAATAGACTCTATTTATATATAAAATTCAGTTTGTGTAATATTCAACATAAAACCAATGTAATTTCTATAATGTGTTTTTTTTTAAAAAATTTGATTTCAGAAGAACTCTAGATTTATTATTCTGACAATGGTCAAGATTTAGGTAATGATTGTTTTAGTAGTTTTTCGTTTTAATTTTTGGTTTTTAGATTTTGGGTGTTTTGCAAAAGTGACTCAAAATTTCAACTCAAATGCAAAACTAACCCACCATTTTTTTGGAACTTTTATTTGCCTTATTCACCCTAAATTTCCGAGTTATTCACAAAAATGCCATTGCTTTTTTTTTAAAATAAGTCTTTTACTCTATCATCCTTATCTTCACCAAATATTTACAATATTGCCATTGCCATCAATCCCCCCAACTACCATGAACAACCAATTTGAAGGTCTTAATGACAAAAAAAATGAATTTTTCTCTTACTAACTCATTTGTTGTGCATTCAAACCACATGTCTTTCACTTTCCTTAAAAAATCATTCAAAAAATCCAAGATTTTTATTCCAAACTTTGTAATGTTCATAGAGTAACGGATTGGTAGCTTGAGTATTGAAGTTCTGTGTGCTTGGAGAAGCCTAAGCAAGTCATCTGACGGTCCAAGGTATGAAATCGATATTGTTTTTCAGATCTGTTCGTGAAGAAGACTTCTAGAGAAGTCTTCTGGTCAATGCATAGGTTAGTTTTGTAATTGACCTTTTGCGTGTTTTGACTAGAAGACTTCCCCAGCAGTCTTCTAACTTTCCTTTGATTACAAAAAAAACAAGCAAAACCGAGAAGACTTCCCTAGCAGTCTTCTCGGATAAACAGGTTGGTTTTGCAATTGACCGAAATTTGTCAGAAATTTGACTTCTGTAGAAGACTTCTCTAGAAGTCTTCCGGCGGAAGACTTCTAGAGAAGTCTTCTTTTTTATAACATGAAGTCTTCTCAGCGTCGCCAGAAGTCTGCCTGGGTTACTTTTGCAATTGAGAATTAATAGCAAAACATTAAATATTAATGAGAAGACTTCTCTAGAAGTCTTCTAGACGTCTTCTCAAGTTTTATTCCGGGTTTCTGGTCAAACATTTGGTAACGAGAGAAGACTTCTTAAGAGGTCTTTCGTCGGAAGACTTCTAGAGAATTCTTCTCAATAATATTTAA